>RJWJ010046050.1:0-11507 GCA_004363605.1 Indri indri | reverse complement strand
CACGGAGGTAACTGCCAACATTCTATATTTACAGAAAACTGGCACGTCATAAATACCAAGCTTTGCTATTTATGTAGCTGTTTCTCATCAATATATGTGGGGATTCTGTAATTATCATGAGTGCTATTCAAAGATTCCAAAATCTCAGACAAATGAGCATAGCAGATAGAGTCAGCTGAACCCTGCAGACGCCACTGCCCCTGGGCCCCTACTCTTCGGTGCAACTTCGCTGCTCTGCTGAGAGCAAAGGGCCAGGGAAGGGCCCAGGCCTGAGCTGTGCCCAGGGTCTAGCTCAGCGGCTCCTCTTTCGGGGTGTGGGACGGCTAGGGGAAGGCAGATGGTCTACCTGCCTTCGTCTGCCCATTCTCCATTTTACAGCCAGCAAAATCTTTCCAAGATGTGGATGTGGTTGGGCCAATTCCTCGCTTGATTAAATCCCCTTAATGTCTTTCAATGCTGCTAGGGTAAAATTTAAACTCTTTAGGTGTTGGGGGCCCTGTGAGATCTAGGCCTCTCCCTTGTCTTAAGCTCCTGCCATTTCCCGTCTTGAGTCAACAACCACTTCAGCTGTAGTGAGTGCCTTAAAATGCACAGATGCCCCATTTTGTCTGCCCTCTGCCTTGGCACGCACTGTCCCACTGCTTGGAATACCCTTCCCTGACCTCTTTACCTGGCTCTACACGGATATTACCTCTTCTAGGGTTGCTGTGGCAGACTGTTTTCCAAAGATGGCCATGGCAATACCACTGCATCCCACCTGCTCTCCTGCAGAATGACCTTGCTACAACCCCTCACATGTGGGTGGGCCGAAGGGACGCTAGGTTAGTTTCGGGGTAGCCCTGCTTTCTGCCTCTTGGAGCTCTGAGCTGTTGTGTGAGCCATCCAGCCTCCTCTGTTGTCAAGAGAAGCCACCTGGAGCAGCACTGAGACACCAGACATGTGAACAAGGAGGTCATCGTGGATGTTCACCCTGGAGAGCATTCTGATGACTCTAACTCCACCTGTCATTTGCCTGCACGGACCTCAAGCAAGAGCCCCTCCAGCTGAGCCCAGTCAACCAATAGATCTAGGATTCGCAGTAAGTTTTTTTAAGCCACAAAGTATTGGGGTGCTTTGTAATGCAGCAACAGATGTCCAGAAAGGCAGTCTCTCTGTGGCCAAGACAGTATCAGGCAGTTCTGAAATCCAGCTAGTGCATGGTGGTGTGGCCAAACTATTGGCTGTTGATGGCTTATGTCTGTCTGTCTGTTCGGTCAGCATCGCTGAGGCCTCCAGTTATTAAATACCTTGAATAACACTCCAGTCAGGGGGCCTGCAATGTGCTCTTCTAACAGCCTGTGCCAACCCCTTTACACCAAATTAGTATCCCACCTTTCAGCTGTGGCAAGTTACCCCACTCCTCTGACCTTCAGGTCCTCCTGTGAGCAGTGGGTACCACGGATCCCTCTTTCTGAGGATTGCGAAGGTGGAAAGAGACACAGTGTGCAGGCGCCTAGAGCAGTATCCTGGCTACGTAACTGCCTGCTCATTTGCCTGCCTCTCCCATCGGACTGCAGGTTCCGAATGCTTCACCACCACTGAGCTCCCCTTGCCTGGCACACTGCTGGCAGGAGCACTGGTCAAAGGAAGGAACACAGGGATGCTTGGTTTTGGTTCCCTGTCCTCTGCCCTGCCTCCACAAGATAAACCCAGGTGGCTGGCCTGGTGGGAGGCCCCACCACAGCTACCCCAGAAATTCTCCTCTGGGACAGAGAGCAGGGCCTGTCTCCAAGATGCTCTCAGTGTGGTGGGGACCCCATGAAACACAAGTGAACTTGGACATCAGAGGCCGAGATGGCCTCTGAGGATGCAGTGGCTCTGTGTGGACGAGGGACAGTGAGTACAGACTCAGGCACTCAGGGGTCTGGATCAGCCCCTCTCTGAGTCAGACTTGAGGCTGGCTGAGTGGCCCTGAGAGCAGGGCCACAGTCCCCAGCTCTGCCCCCAGACTCCCAGATCCTCAGGAGCTTACAGGAATCAGGGAGTTGTTTTTAGATCTAGGTCTAGAATAATGGCTGAGAAAACTGTTCAAATGACATTGTCCACTGCTCGAGCCTGGATTTCCTTCTAAACTGTTGTCCTGGAAAGGGGGCCTCCCTCCTTGCCGCTGCAATGCTGGAGCCCACGGCCTGGGGTCAACCCCAGCCCTATCCGTCACTCAGGAGCTGCATGCCCTGGGCAAGCTGCTTAATTTCTCTGTGCCTCAGTTTCCTCATCTGTGAAATGGAGGAAATAAAACCTATGTCACAGGGGTAAGTCATTTAAGCTCTCTGAGCCTTAATTATCCATCTGCAAGATGGTAATGAGAACAGCCATATGTCAGGCCAAGCTGAGGTCCATGCTAGGGCTGGGAAACTGCTTCCACCTTCCCTAGCTGTCTGACATTTCCAGTCTGTATCCTGGGAGATGCTCCTAGGAGGTGAGGACATGTCTTATCTATCCCTCCCTGTCTCTGTTCTACCCCTCTCATTTACAAGGTTCTTGTCAAATATTTCTTCACTTGATTAACTGGAGGTATTTATGCATACATTGGCTAAACATGACACAAACAATTTGTTTCCTTGGACGTTACTTCTCCAAGCCTCAGTTTACTCATTTATAAAATGGGGAGGATTAAAGAGACTTGGGAGGATTTTAATCCACAGTCAAGAAAGTGTGGGGAAGACCTTGGACCCCTCTAGCCACACAGTGAGCCCAGCCAGTGCTATTTCCCCCCTCCTCTGGATGGCCTGGGAGCAAAACAACTGCACAGCAATATTTGTACATTATATGTTTCCACATGCCATGCTTCTCTTGCTCCCACTCTTCCTTGTAAGCATCTTAGTAGGAGAGAAGAATTCCTAATTACTTGGTGGATTGCTTTTTTTGGGGGGGAAGTTTCTAAGAAACCCTGTAATGCACTTAGTACCCACTGCCGGGTCCATTTGTGGCTGAAAGATAAAATGGGGTATCAGTGGCTTGTGAACCTGGTGACTGGGCTTACAACAGAGGAGCAAAACATTGGGGGACCGTTCTGCTCAGCTCCCACCCTGATGCACGGCAGAACTGGTGTGACTACAGCACCCAGACCAGCAGGACCACGGGCAACCGGAGTCGGGCATTGGCTAGCACCTTGCCCCTGCCTTTAATATTATTCTCTTTTGGGCAGTGGCTCTTATTTGTGACAGGGGTCCTGCTCCTTGCATGGAGCAGCTGTCTGCCTTTGTTCTGTCCACACCGATCGTGTGACTCACTCCAACCCCAGGACCACAGAGATGAGTCTTCCACTTCTAATCAGAAGGTACGGAGCCACCTTCTCAAGTGCCTGGTTATACCCCAGTGCTCAAGCTCTCAGCTGCTGTCTGGGAAGTGTTATTAATAGTCAGGCAACATCAAGCCCCCATGTGTGTTTCCAGGAACTTCAAGCTCCTCGGAAGGGGCTGAATTCTGGGGAATCCCACAATGTCCTGGCTGTCCAGGGACGGATGTTTCAGGTCACCCAGAAGCACTTTCCTCTTTGGCTGTATAAATTATAGATCTTGGAGTTAGACTGGACCTTGAGAACCTTTTCCTCATTTTGAAGAGGAAGAAGCCAAAATCCTAAAGGGCAAGTGACTTAGTCTAGGTCTTAGAGATGGTCAGTGGTGGCTCTGGAACAGAATGGCTCTACACCACTGAGCTGTCATGGAAATCAACAAGCCAAGGGTATTGACATCACCCATGCATACTCCTCCTCCTTTGAAAAATGGGCCTGGGGCCATCACCACTTTACCCCAAAAAGAAACAGAGAGAGACCCTCGACACTCAACTAATCTGAGGACATTCAAAGCAGCATGGCGCTCCTGTTGCTTGCTGCTGCCCAGTGATTACAATTTTTTTGCATCTTCTTATTAGAAAGATCAAAATAGAAAACAACAGAAGTCTCTGCCCATGTCTTACAGTGTGGGACACTCCCTCCCCTTCCCCTTTCATGCTGTGTCTCCATGCCAACGCCATCACTAAATCAAGTATATATGAATACACTTGCAGAAGAGCTTTTTCCAATGCTCTTTAAAAAAAAAAAAAAAAAAAAAAACGAAGGCCAGCAAGTTTCACAAGAATGACACAATCAATCACCACTTGAGTCACGCCGAGCTCTTTCTAGTTTGAACAGATTCCTCTCTGAGCTGACTCGTCTATTTACTATAGGAAGGGAGACAAGAAGATTCACTTTTTGCCATTTTTGGTATAGAAAGGTCTGATTCCTCTGCCAGCAGAGCAGAGAGTGGAGTAAAACTTGCAGGCAGCAGGCTGTTGCTGAGAGTCCACATTGCAAGCAAGAATTGGGATGTGTGTAACAAACTGCACAAGACTGCAGGACATATGGTCAAAGTGGGATCAAAGAAATGGGTTGTACCCAGGTACCCAAGGTGGGACAAGCTAGGAATGAATGTTTAAGGAACAGGAGGATGGATTGGCGGAGGGAGGAGGTGAACTTGGAGAGGTGGGCAAGACCAGATTGTGCAGTCCTGATTCTTGAATATGTTCTTACAGCATCATTTGGACTCCATGGAGTATGGACATGAGGGCAAGGCCCATTAGCAAGGTCCTGCAGTGGGCAGTGGCCTGAGCAAGGGCCCCACCAGTGGAGACAAAGAGAAGGAGAGAGATGGAGACCCAGGTTGAAGGTGAATGGCCAGAGTCTGCAGATGGGTAGGATGAAGAGAGAGAACTCAAGGCTAATTTCCAGGATTCCAGCCTGTAAAACTCAGTGCATGGTGGTGACAATACTGAGATGGCAAAGCTGAGGGACAAACAGGTGTGCAGGGACAATGAAAGCTTTCTTTACTTTCAAAGACAAAGGTCTTTTAAAACCTCATAGCTCCATTTCGAACTAGATTTGAACTCCATGTAAACTCAAGAATTGTTGTCTGGGTTGCCAAGGAATATACACACACATACCATACATACATACGTATATCTCTCACACATACAAACCCACATGCATTCCAAATCACACTTTAACTAGTTGTGCCTAATATGTTAAAACTTACTACTGCCTGTTGTGTTTTACAAAAAAGTTATAGTACCATAAATATATGTGTTTGTAACGTGTGCATTCCGATCCAAGTGTGGGGATAAAGTCATCCTGTGGGACCCACCCTCTGTGAGGAGGAGTAAGGGGTCTTGCCACAAGCTAGCTCTGCAAAACCAGAGTGATAAAGTCAAATGAACTTGGGCCTGTGTCCAGGAGGGAACGAGAGCCCAGAACCAGCCCAAACTGCTGGTTGCATCACAGCTTTTGATGCCCAAAAGCATTATGCTGACTGCCCAAACCACACCTCTGCCTAATCCCTGTGGTTCATGGTGCAGAGGAAAAGGCAGCTCTCACAAGTCCAAGATGGGGAAAAAAAAAATAACTCCTCAGGCTTCCTCCTTTGTACATAAAACAGCAGCAACCAGAGTGCTAATGAAATAGCTGAGAAGACGTATTCCATGATGACCTTTGGAATCTGCTCATGAGCAAGCAGCAGGGAGTCTTTCAGAATCTGGAGGATAAATCATAGGAGCCAATGAAAAGCATCCAAACCAAAGGCCCAATAGTGAGGGCCACACGTGGACCTAATTTGTGACGTGCTCAGGGATTTCTAGGCAAAAGGACATGTCATCAAGACGTCCACTTGCAAACAGAGTCTGGGGTTCTTGGGAGAAATGATGAAGAGAACCTTAGAAATAAGTCTCTCACACAGAATGCCACCAAGAGTCAAGGGCACACACCCTGAGGGTAAAGGGATGGGAAAATGGGCACCATCTTGGGCCCCCGATTATGGTGCCCGGGAGGGTTGTTGACTGAGTTTATTCCAAATGTCCTCTGAAATAGCTCTTGGGATCCGGTTCCAAATTTCTCAACAAGATGAGTTGTGCAAATTGAAAGGGCAAGTTATCTTTGGGACCCTTGAGGTTCCTTAAAGAGTGAGAACAAGAGAGCACCAGAAGTGGGAACAGTTTGGGAAAATCATCTGGAATCTCTGAAGGGAGCAAAAAATGAGCTGGGAGCTCATGGATGCAGAGGGGTGTTACAGAGCTTGGGCTCTGGGCTTTCACTGGGCGGGGCCCTGGGGTCTGGAACAAACCTAGCCGCTTGCTTCCCAACAGTTGCTTTCCGGGCCCATTGGGCTTTGGAAAGCAAAGCCACATTCCTAAACCTCCCCTCCACCCATCCCAAACATGGGCACCTTTTATATGTGGGACACTGAGTTTGGGTGCGGAAATAATACCTCAGTAGATAGAGTCCAGTCCTTCAAGGAAAGAATTTAACTTAGAAGCTGGAGAACATTGCAATCCTCATTAACGATGATGTTTGTTTAGACGCCATGTCTTTGTGCAAATGTTCAGAAAGGACTCTGAGTCACGGTTAAGTTGTGAAATAGACACATCTTTGCAGGGGAGGTCTCTGCTGTCCCTGGATGTTGCAATGCCCAGGCTATCTGGGCAGCACGGACATCGGGAGAGAGACAAGGCATGCCCCTGGTATGGGAGACCTGTGTGTTCTGGCTTCAACTTGCCCTCTCCTGCCTTGTATGCTGGAGTAGCCTGAGTATTTAATTTAGCACATGTGTCTCGAAGAAGGCCTGGCCCCAAAAAGTTCATCTTGTTAGACTTAGGATTGATGGAACCCCCAGAGCCTTATGAAAACACTGGTAAATAACTCACCATTTGTGTGGACAGGCTCTATACTTAGCAACCAAGATATTAAGCACGCATTGTTCCTTCATTCATTCACATGCTACCCACTCAAGAAGCAATTCCTATACGCGAGTTGCCATTCTGAGAATTACGGGGACATGAGATCACTAAGCCATGGTCCCAGTTCTCTGCCATCCATCTGGGAAGAGGGGAAGGACATGTTATAGGAGGGCAACAATGGAAAGTGGAATTCAGAGTTGGGGGAGATCCATGCTAGTGTCAAAAGTTTCACTGTTCCTTATGAGAAGTAAAAGAAAACTTCAACGTGACAAGGACATCTAGCTGGACCTTGGAGTTGGATTCCCAAGAGACCGAAGGTGCTGGGGGGTTCTAGCCAGGAACTGGAGGCAGGAAGACCCTGGGATTTCTTGGTGGGTAGTGAAAAGTCAGTTCTGGCTAAACCGTGACACATGGGTGTACAAGAGAAGAGAACAACAATAATGGAAAAACAGTTGTCACATGGACTGTGGGGACACTCTGAAGTAACAATAATGGCAATGGCTACTGATTACTGAGCCCTTACTAAGTGCCCAGCTCTAAGCATTTGGCATGGATTGATTAATTATCACACAGACAGCCCTGTGAAGTAGATACTATCGTTATCCTCGTTTTATAGAAAAACCAAAGTACGGAGAGGGAAAATAAGTTTTATTTTAAGCATTAATGTACCTAAAAGGTGGTGAGGCTGGGATTTGAACCTAGGAAGTCTGACTCTAAAAACCCACTCTCTCCCCATCACGCCATGCTGACCCTACAACAGTGGGGGCAACTGGTAGGCGAGGGTTCTGGGCAAAAGCATGACCTGAATGAACATTGCTCTTGAGAGGTTGATCTGCTGCTGGAAGAGCTAAATTTTCACTGGAGGGAAACAGATTGGATCCAGGAAGATCCTTTAGGTGGTTGCTGTCTGGACAAGTACTGACTGCAGAGTGATACAGGGTAGAAGCAATGAAAATATCATGACAGTTAATATTTTCTTGTGCCTATTATGGGCCAGGCACTGGACTAGGCATGTTACATGCTTCACCTTGTTCATCTCTATGAGGTGGGTGCTAGCCTCCTCCCCACACGTGGATGGGGAAACTGAGGCCTGGAGTATTAAAGGTCACACGGGCAGTATGTGGCACAGAAGGGGTTTGCATGCTTGACCTCCACACCAATCCAGGGAAATGGTGATAGAACCAATAGGACTTGTCCAAGTCCAAAGTTAGGCACAGCACCGGAGGGAATGCGCTGAAGGGACCAAATGCTTTGGGATGAGACAAGACCCTTGCTCTTCATGGCTAAGGGAGCTGAATAGAAAGAAAGCTGTCGGGGGGCAGGGGTGGGTGGGAGGATAACACAGCACACCTGAGGAGGGCGTATCCCACGTCGGGTGTTGGGACTGGGTGACCTCAGGCTCCCCACAGCTCACTGGTGAGAGGCATGACATCTTCCCCCTCCCCGCCACCTCCAACTTGGTTCAGACGAACCGTGCGCAACCAACCTGCCTTGGGAGGTTCCCAGAGGACCCTGGAGTGGCATCTGAATCCTCACCGCACACGCCCAGCTTGCAGAATGTGCAGGGGGAGAAGACCCGGAGGAAGTCTCCAGTTGGACCTTCAGGCTGACTCCAGGTTTGGGCACAGGTGCAATCTGCCCCTCCGTGGGACTGCCCACATGGGCGAGACCTGGTGTGTGTTGTCGCAGGCACGTCCATGCCCATCCTTGTCCCTGGGCACTCACGTTCCTGGCATGCCAACCCCGCAAAGTCCATTTGCATGAGGGCTTTGGAGCCTGATTGGGGCCCCTGAGTGTGGAGCCGACTGGACATGCTATGAGTTAGGGACCCTCAAGCAGCCCTCGGCCGACAACAGACAGTTGCTGGTGGATAAACACCCAGGTCCCTTGCACCCCAGCTGGGATAAGTAGAAGTGGATGTTCCCCACTACCTTCCAGTCCCCCAGTGGGGTTAAGCTCCAGCTGCCCGGCCAGGGGATAACCGGCTTTCCCATACACCCTGTATCGGCTGCCTGCCTTCCTCTGCCTCACGTCCCCCTGGGGAGCTTCCTGGGACCTTTCTCTGAATGAAGTTCTGGCCCTGGACTCCCTGTCTCAGGGTCAGCTTCTGGGGGAGTCCGCCTAAGACAGGTGTTTTGGCTACAGGAGCTCTTCTGGTGCAAATCCTCAAGGAAGGAACCACTCCTCAAGACACCGACTGTGGAACACGCTGCATATCCAGCTTCCTGGGGTGGGGAAGCTTCTTTGCTTTAAGGTCAGTTTTTTTGTTCAACTTGAAACCCCTTTCTGGAGTCTCTGCATTGTAGGTGGGAGACTGGGTAGCAGGGGGGAGGAGGAAGGATAGAATAAAAAACAAAAAAGTTCCCATTGGATAGCATTTATTCTGAGGTCTCGGGGAATGAAAAATGGCAGGTCTTGTACTGAAGTTCAACTGAGAACAGAATCGGAAGCAAACGGTTGGCACAGAGAAAAAGCCATTGAGCACAATATTCAAAATACACGGAGTGTTTTCTGATACATTAAGAGCATTCAACTGGGTATTTTATCCAGACTGACTAGTTGACTATTTGCTAAAGACTAGTTCTTTAAGCTATGGCATGTGATAATCCCAAATAGCAGTACCTCACTGTTTACTTAGCTTTTGTACTGCTGTTTTTCAGAGGAAAATAATACTCCTATAAATTGTACACACAGTCAGTACAAAACTATTATATACAAATCTGTGACTGTTGGCAATGTCAGCTCAGAAGAACAAATAAAGTTCATTTGTTAATAAATAAAAATAAAAATAAATAAATGCAATAAATAAATGTAAATAATAAATGTAAATAAATGTATATAAAAATAAATAAAAATAACATACATGGAATGGGGAACAGGTGGAGCAAGTAATAAATTAAACAAATAAATGAAGAGGCGCACACAGCAGGCTGTGGGTATCTGGTCTCCATACGTAAACATTCGGTATCTAAGCAATGTGCATGCTCTCTCTACTGAAGAGGAGGGATGAGATAAAACATAAAATTATCTCTCTCCCAAAACCATTTAGTGCCCTCATCAAATCAAATTTGAAGCTGTTTACTTCAAAGCTCATCTCCCAAACTTAGTTCTGTTTTGCGCTGGGGTCAGGACACGAACCGAAGTGGGAGCGGAGCGACTCCCCTGGACCTTTCCCTGCGGGTGTGCAGGAGGGACCGGAGTCTCAGGATCCTGCATCTCTGTTGTCTCATGGGCTTCACAGCAGGGCCTACTTTGCATGATAATACTGGCAGGTGATATTTATCCAGCCTGTGCCTCAGAAGAAGAACTCGGTGGTGTGGGGACCCCAGTGCCAGTCGTTTACCTGGGAGGGGGGACCCCAGGAAGTGCCAGGAGAAGAACAGGGACGTTAGTCAGGGCAGGAAGAGCAGCTAATAAAGGTACGTTACCAAGTCGGTTCCTGAGTGGGCAACGAGCACTCCTTCCTGCGTGGGGAGCTCTGCGAGGCAGAGTGGGACATGCGTTTCAGTCAGTACAACCGAGGCACAAGGGAACTGAGGTATTTATTCACCACCAAGCCCCTTTCCGTCTGAGGCCTGCTCCTGGGGGATCCTGGGGGGTACTTCTCACCTGTCCTGCCTTCGGGTAGAATGGGCTGTGGGGGCCAGAAAAAGCCCAGAGTTGCAGGGGCTGGAAGGTGGAAGTGCGGTGGGCACACACAACTCGTAAGCGCTAAGGGGACAGGTCGGGGATGGTTTATTCAGTGTGGGACACTCTGCCAAGAGCTTCACACATCTGCTTTCATGTGCTCCTCAGAACCACATGATGAGATGGGTGCTGTATCTCCAGTGACAGATGAGGAAACCGAAGCTTGGCAAGGCAAAGCAGCTTGCCCACAGCGACAAGCTAACAAGTGGAAAAGCTGAGACTGAACTGAGGTGGGTTTCTCTCCAAGTGCTTGCTCCGAACATCACACCATACATCCGGCTCAGTTCCCACAGTGCCAACCCCCCAGCAAGGCCGTGTGGAGCTGTGGGAGGCTTAGACCTGGGCCTTAGACCTGGGCCTTGGGAATCAAGTCTCATGAGCGAGGGGATGAGGCCGTGATTTAAGATGTATCCAAACATAATTTACTCTCTTTGTGCTAATCCTCTCTGGACACCAGTTTTAGCTTTGTGTTGACACTGACAAATTAAGGACATGCTCAGCACTTTTCCAAGAGTAAACAGCAAATTCCACAAGCTGTTCTAATCATTTTTCTTTTCCAGAGTAAAATCCCTTAACTAAACACGTCTGCCTAGAAGTGAGTTGTTGCTGGGACCTTTCTGACCAGATCATGTAGGTCCCCTTAAATTTTAAAACTGCCTTGGTTAAATTTCCTCCTGATGCTATTGTAACTGAAATTGTTTTCTTAATTTTTTTTTTCAGATAGTGCATTGTTAGTGTATAGAAATGCCGCTGATTTTTGTATGTTGATTTTGTAACCTGCAACTTTATACTGAATCCATTTATCAGTTCTAATAGTTTTTTGGTGGAGTCTTTAGGGTTTTCTATACATAAGATTATGTTGTCAGCAGACAATTTCACTTCTTCCTTTCCTATTTTATAGTTAATAATGATGTATATTTCAAAATTGCTAAAAGAGTGGATTTTAAATGTTCTCATTACAAGGGATGATATGGATGTGAGGCGATGGATATACTAGTTAATTAGTCTGCTTTGCTCATTCCACAATGCATACATGTATTGAAACATCACATTATACCCCATAAATACATACAATT
>RJWJ010046049.1:0-11546 GCA_004363605.1 Indri indri | reverse complement strand
TTGGGCAGCTGCAAGACAAGGGGATCTCTGCACCACTACCCCACCCCCAGACCCAGGGCTTATTACTATAAGGAAAAGGTATTTGTGCTCTATGAGGAAAGTGCAGGACAAAAGTCAACCTTCCAGGAAAAGACAAGATTACTGTGTACATAGCAGCCTGTGATTTTTGTGATAACATCAAAGTTGTTTTGACCTAAGGGCAACATTTACAGTAACAATGTTCTCTTACACAAGGAACGGTAGACAATTGGAAATCTTAGAGACACTCCTGGAATTGACGTTAATTAGAAGTCAACATGGTGGATTAACAACCAAGATGGAGTTACTTTAGCCTCCATAAGTCATATGTCAAGCCATGTGTTCGGAGGATTTCTGGTGGCATGATGCTGACCTTGAGATAAAAGAAACTTGCCTCTGAGATACCATCATCTCTGCCTCAAGTGAATTTTCCATGCAAAGTCTTTGATGTGGCCACTCTGCAGACATAGGACAAACCCCCACACAAAATTTGATTTGGATATTGAGAATAATGATGCTCTTGCGCACACATCCCCACCCACCCATCAAGAAGGCATGAAAAGGTGTATTACTTACATAATTGAATTCTCTAGGGAGAGCAGGGCAGGCCTCAAAGAGGTTTGAACCTGCTTGATAAGACAAATCTTGGTCCATTCGGGCAGCTATAACAAAATATCATAAACTGGGTGGTTTATAAACAATGTATTACTCAATCCTGGAGGTTGGGAAGTCCAAGATCAAGGCACTGGCAGAACTGGACCAACTTTCTGGTTTACAGACAATGCCCTCTCACCGTGTCCTCATGTGACTGAAGGGCCACAGTAACGTTTTGGATCTCCTAGAATCATTGTCAGTTCAGAGCCAGTGTCCAGCAGTCCCCAAAAGTGCTGATTCTGATTGTTTTCCTTTTCCTCAATGCAGTTACCATGGTAAAAGGCCACAGGTCCTCTCAGGGAAGGTTGGGAGAAAGGTTAACAGTGTAAATTTTCAACAGTGTACCAGGGTCCTTCTTCACAGAGACCCAGCCTCCCCCTTCATTTAAGGGGTTCTGGGTCTGCAAACTGGCTCAAGTCTGAGAATTGGTTGGGGGGTCATGACTCTATGATTTGAGTTAGACTTTTGTTCTCTTTATCTGAAACTTTTGTGCTTACACAGATCAAAAATTTAATAGGCTTCCTATCTATTTTACTTCTAAGAACACCATGATTAAATATTAACTAGCTAACACATAAATCTGCACAAATCAGACTATTCTGATTGCTACTTTGATTCTGCTCTCCATCACAGTAACTATGCCTACCCTGCCTTTGGTGACTAAGTGCCGCCACTTGGCCCCTGCCACCCTAGGGTCCAATGACTCCCATTGCACTTGGTTTTCCAAATGAGTGACTCTGATTCCCACCATAAGGTCTGGTCTACACAGACAAACAATCACAGAGCTCTTCAAGGATGACCGCGCTCCCCTCACAAATTTATTTCTCCAAATCTTAGTGAGGCCAGTATTGGTGGACCCTCCCAGTATAGGGGAGCAGGTCTTAAATGACAAATTTACACTAACATTTTAATATTCCTAAGCCACTTAATTGTTTCCTCTACGTTAGTCCAAGTCTGCAGTTCTGAGAACCAGGGGAGTCATTAGTGTAGCTCCCAGTCCAAGGCCAAAGGCCTGAGAACCACAGCGGGTGGGAGGTTGGTGCTTGTGTAAGTCCCAGAGTCCAAAGGCCCAAGAACCAGGAACTCCAATGTCTGAGAGCAAGAGAAGATGGGTGTCCCAGCTCAAGAAGAGAGAATTCACCCTTCTGCCTTTGTTGTTCTATTCAGCTCCTTAAATTAGATAATGCCCACCCACATTGATGAGGGCAGATTTTTCTCAGTGCATTGATATAAAATGATAATCTCTTCCAGAAACACCCTCACACGCGCGTTCACAAATTATGTTTTATCAGTCATCTGGGCATGCCTTAGCCCAGTCAAGCTGACACATAAAATTCACCATCGCACACAAAGAAAGGAGACTGGCCTGGGTTTTTACTGTGATTGGGGGTGTGGCCAGGGAGAGGGGTCACCCAAGGAAAGGAGCTTGTGTGGTTTGAATCTCCCTCCACACCAAAGGAGGAAAGAACAAGTCCTTCTTACCAGCTTCCCAGATGTGGGGCAGGAGGGAAAGAAGGAAGAATGAGAGTTAAGTTGTCAGCAATCAAATGTCAAAAAAGTGAAGTCAGACTCCTTATTGAAGACCTGAAAGAAGAGATTTTGAAACTCATAAAGCTAATAAAACAAATAGATTGAGCTATTTGGCTCCTGTTTGAAATGAAATGTTTATTTATTAATTGTCTATATATGTGATAGAATTTGTGCGAGACTTGCTTGTGTTATAATCTGGTAGCAATGCTATAGAGTAATCAACCTTATACACCTTAAACCTTTCAGTGGCTACAATTACCAGTCAGAAACAACATACAGGTTTGTACATGATCAAATAGTTTTAGGGGGGTTTGCAAAGACCTCTGCGTTCCTTTATGTTATGTCCATTCTCAGGCAGCTTCTCTGCAAGGGGTGGCAAAAAGGTTAGCACACTAGCATCACAGCAACCCCAGCCAGGGAACAGGGCTCTTTCCTGACAAATCCAAGAATAGCCTCGCTAGGGTCACATGCCTGAACTGGAACCAAAGCTCTGATGAGCCAGGCCAGGTTCACCTGTTCCTAAGGGTCAGGTTACTCCATAAAACCACACGGCCTTCAACTGAGGGAGACACATGCAAAAACAACAGAAGTCCACTTCATACCCTTTCCAAATCAGGAATGAGACTGGGTCCTCTCCTAATGTCACTGTGCATTCCAAAGTCACAAGTGCAACATGGTATACTCATACAAGGAAACATTATTCAGCCATAAACAGGAATGAAGTACTGATATGTGCTACAACATAGATAAACCTCAAAAACATTATGCTAAGTGAAAGAAGCCAGACATAAAAAAGCCACATATTATGTGATTCTATCCATATGAGATGTCTAGAATGGGCAAATCCAGAGACAGAAAGTAGATTTGTGGTTGCCAGGCAGTGGGGTGACAGGGGAATGGGGAGAGATGCTGATAAGTACAGGGTTTCTTTTCAGGGCGACGAAAACATTCCGGAATTGGTAATGATTGTATTGCCTTGTGCATATACTAAAAAACCACTGAATTGTATGCTTTAAAAGGATGAATTTCATGGTTTGTGAATTATATAACCAAAATAATAAATTCAATAAAGCCTTTTTTCAAGGTAGCAAGTGTGACTTTACAACCAGAATCACTTCTTACAGAGAGGAATTTGGGCTGCACGGCTTCGATCTCCTCCGCCTCGGTGACCCGCGCAGCCCAAGAAGGATCCAGTCACAAATGAAATGGTACTTTATTCAGTGGCAGGTTACCTGTCACTGTGAGATCTGCCATAATAAACATAATGAAGTTTCATTATAACTAACATTATTTTTCTTTCTTTAATTTACTCCAGGGTTTGATTCCTGGCCTTGTCCTTTCTTGGCAATGTGACCTTAAGCAAGTTCTTCAATTTCCTTTGAGATTCAGTTTTCCAACAAATGGGGATAATACCAACCTCTCAAAGATGGTAGAAGACTCAAACGGGGACCAAAATAAGATGGCTAGCACAGTGTTTAGTAAATAGCTAGAGCTAAATAACTGTGTGTCCTCTTTACCAAATCCATTATAAACTCTTCACAAAGAAATATGCCCATGTCTCTCTAACTGCCATGGTGCTGGCAGTGTTATGGCCATCATAGACTTTTAATAAATACTTGCTAAATGTGCATTTAATGCCCTGCTGGACCCACATCCCCAAGCCACACAAATCCAGGAGACAGTCCACGACAACATGAGTGATCATAAACAGGAAGAATTCTGGAGCTCACAACTCACTCCTGAGAAGAAGTATTTTCACCATATAGCCCACAAAATATACCTCTCTGCCTGGCTGTACTTTGTTTTGCTCTTTAAAGATATAAATGTTCCAAATCTTTGCTTGAGGACACTGACATAAGCTGTTTTTGTAATGCAGGCAGATAAATGGCCATGACATAGAAAGCATTACAGCAGAGAGGATGGTCAGTCCACAACCCAGAAAAGCCAGCCCTGGAATAAAGAACAACACTCTTCATGAGGTGTGCTGGCTAAGAACTTGGACTTAGCCAGCATCAGGACCACATCACCTGGGTTTGAATCAGGCTCAGCCAAGTGTGACCTTGAGCAGGTATTTAACCTCTTCATGCCTCAGTTTCCAGTCTTAGCACTTAAGAGTGTTATGGTGAATTAATAAATGAGAAGTGCTCAGAGCACTATTTAGATCATAAGTGCTCAATAAATATCGGTGGGTATTTCTAAAAATTGAAATTATTATTATTGTTTCATATTATAGACCCCTTTTAGCCCTGCTCTACCCTTCTCTCATCTAACAGTCCTCTAAACTCAAGTGAAACAGGAGGGAAAAGTTATTAGATTGAAAAGGCTCACACAACACAGAATCACTGAAGAAACTTTATTCACAGAACAAGTGTGAAAATTTCTTTTTATTGGTATTAAAAGGGAATTTTAAGGCTGTAAGACCAGTTCTTTATTCCTCAAAGGGAAGTGATTACTGCAATGATGTAGTTTGAGCCACATGGCTAGTTAGCACCCTCCCTCTTCATTGGGGAGCCATGAAATCTATTATGTTCCCTTAGGAGAGCAGTTTTCAATGAGAAATTGCTACATTTATAAAGAACATATTGACCATGATAGAAAGATTTTATCCATATCTACACGATGATGACAAAATTGGACATGACTAAAAGATTTGGGCAGTCCAATTCTCAGCAACAAAACCTAGAAACAAATGTCATGATACCCATAAAAATGGCTGATGTGTCACAGGATGCTGATCTAAGCTTTTAACTCACATTCCAGTGTAGGTGGCTCTAAGGTGTTTCAGATCATCAGTTTCCAAGCGTGTTTAGCAGAATGACACTTTTCTCAAAATCTTATGTGGAACCCAAATAGGTAAATAAAAACAAAAATATTGCTTAGCCACTCAGGGTTGAGAAACCTAGAATGCCAGTTCCTTCCACCCAACAGTGGCCCTGAGCTTTTCAAAGAAATTTTCAGGCTCCATGAGGTCATGTGTGGTTCCATGAACTCCCAACTCCCTCCACCCACGAACTCTGGAGAAGATCAGAGAAGATGAGGGAGGACAGAGCATTGTCATAGAAGAGCCGGTGCAATTATCCCCAAAAGACTGATCACCCTCTCTAAAGGGACCTTTTACAATTATTAGATCATACTATGTTCTAAATTGCATTAAAATAAGTACTGTTAAATTTTTTTTCCTTCTAATCAGTAAACAGGGGCTCTTGAGGAATATCAGATCAGCTCTAGGCAAACTGAAAAAACTACATTTTCTCTGTACATTGCAATGTACTTTAACTAAATTTGCAACTTCATGTGCTTGCTAATGTCTCTCTCATCCTAGTAATTCTTTGACGGAGGCGGGGGCTGTCGTATGCATTGTAAGGTGTTTAGCAGCATCTCTGGCTTCTACACACTGGATGACAGTAATAACCTCCAACTTGTAACAGCTTAACATATCTCTAGACACTTCCACATGTCCCTTGGGGAGCAAAATAACCCCCAGTTGAGAACCCTGTTCTAGACTGACCCCTTCGAGACCATTTCCTGTAGCGGCCGGAGAAATCTAAGGCACAAACCCAACTAAGGGCCTCCCTGGCTTGACGTCCTTCCGTTCATTCATTTGGTCAGGTGATGAACACGTATGCGGACCTGCCCTGTGCAGAAGCTCCACGCAGCCTTCAGAGGGCTCCCCGTGATCTAGGCCCTTGGTGATCTGACCCCACCCTCCTTGGCACTCAACCTCCTGCATCCCTCCAGCATCCGGCCATCATGTTACCAAAAGCTCAGCACTTGTCCCCAAGGTTGCATCAGAAGAATAAGGACAAGTTGTTAAGGAAAGAGAGATTTTTTAATTTGCCAGAAAATAAGGGAAATGGCAGACTCTTGTTTTTAAAGTACCAATTCCTAATCATAAGCAGAAATACAGAGCTTTTAAAGGGAGGGTTTTCAGCTTCAGGCTATTGCTGAACTATAGTCAATGATTCAGGTCCATTCCATCTCCAGTGAAGACAATCTTGTGAACTCCGCCCAGACCTCCGCCTGCTTGGTCCGGGCCTCTACCTGGACAGTTGTGCTGAGCCATCTCTTGTAGCACAAAGAACAAAAGACATTCCCCTGCCCCTCCTGACCACTGGCCTGAGGCAGGGATGCAGGTTTTAGTTCTCCAAAAGGAGTTGGGGTGGGGGGTTCAAGAGACAGAAAACATTTTTGTCGTCTTTTCAGGCCATTCTCTCTGTTACATATTCCCCCTGTCAATTTTATCCTTCCATATCTATGGGAGGAGGGGCGACATAGTTATCAATCTGCTTCTTGCTGAATTGGGGCAACATTTTAGATGGAAGGTATGTACTTATCTATGTCATTACGAAGCTTTGTCTGTAGATTTAAACAGATTACCAGATATAAAAAGAAGAAGAAGAAGAAAGAGAAGAAAGTCATAAGCAACAAATACAACAGTGAGGATTGACAAGGCAAAATGGGCTGTTATGCTGCACACAATGTCCAATACATGGCTGGGCTAGAAAAGAAACATGAGACCTCTGAGTACAGAGCTGTTAGTTGCATCCTGTAGGTGATCGAAAAGCCTGGTTTCTGTAAATTCAGAAATCATATGCAAGAATACTTGCACCAAACAAGGTCTAGGATGACAAACCCAGCAGCATGACAGATCAGCAGAAGAGGCCCAGGGAGATCCTCACTAAGGAATTGTGTCTCTATCCTATAGACAGAACAAATGACCAAAGGAGGGTTAGCAAAAATACCAACATTTTCATTTTTCCTTCTTCTTAAACAGATATTTTAGATCACCTAAAGGTCGGCCCCTCCATCGGGAGCTTAGGTCCTCTTCTTCCATGGGACACCTCTTTACTCTGGTATAATGAACCCAAGGTTTTACCCCTAACAACTTCAATGAGGTCTGAGTTATTAGAAGCACTTCATAGGGTCCCTTATACTTCTCTGTCAGTTGTTTTTAGGGTCCTTGTTCTTTCCAGGCTTTAAGCAACACTTGGTCCCCTCATTTAAAGGGGTGGAGGATACCTCCAGAGGCAAACTCATGTACAGTGGTTAGTATTTGGCTTATTTGTTTAATATATTGCTCTACTCTGTTTTTCTCACTGATGATTATGTTACCATGCCTACCTTGGGGTGCTGGGGTCTCCCATAAACTATTTCATGAGGACTCCACTTAAGCCTGTTTCTAGGGGCTACTGTTATTCAGAGGAGGACAAGAAGTAACTCCTAATCCCACTTCAAGTGGCTTTCCTGCATCAATTTTGCTATAGTTCTCTTTAAAGTATGATTCATTTTCTCCATTTTTCCTGTAGATTGAGGTCTCCAGGATGCATGCAATTTCCATTCTAGATGTAGGGTTTTACTTGCTGAGTTACCTTCAAAATAAAGGAGGGTCCATTATCACTCTGTATAGAGGAAGGGAGCCCATATCTTAGAACAAGTTCCTTCAGGAGGATTCAACTTTAGATGCTCTCTCCATTCGGGTGGGATAAGCCTCTACCCACCGTGAAAAGGCATCTGCTAATACAAGCAAGTATTTAAAGTTTCCAGTCATTTTGGGCATCTGAGTAAAATCAATTTGCCAATCATCAAAAGGGTGGGTCCCCACACATTGGGTCCCTTGTGCAGCAGGCTGCTTTTCTGTTTTTGGATTGTTTTGAGCACACAGAGGGAAGTTCTGAGTTATGTTTTGTACAGTTTGTTGCCAACAGGGTCCTCTTAAATGAGGTCCCACCAAATCCACTAGGGCATCACACCCGTAATGTGTGCATTTATGTAGGTGCCTCATAAGGGGCCAAACCAAGGCTTCAGAGAGAAGAAAGAGTCCATGAGAATTCTGTCTCCATCTGGCTGAATCATCCCAAAGTGTCAAAGCCCCAATCTTTAGTTCTTTCTTCATCTTCCTCAGTGTAGTGAGGTTTATATTAATCTAAATCCAACTGGGGTATCAAGCCTCCAAGGAACAGATCACTTTTAACAGCCTTCTTAGTGGCCCTATGAGAGGCCTGTTTGCCTGCTACGACATAAGGGTCCCCATTCTGATGACCAGGACGGTACATGATGGCCACATGCTTGAGCTCAGCCATAGCCTGTATCAGGGCCATTATTTCAGTGGTGTACTTAATATCCTTATTTCCTGCCATTAGGGGCCCCCTTTCCTTCCAAATAGCACCATGAGCATGCACAATCATAAAAGCATATTAGAGTCTATACAAATGTTTACATTTTTCCCTCTGGATAAGATGACTGAAGAGCTCTGGTCAGCTCAGCTTTCTGGGCTGAAATGCCAGGTGGCAGTGCCATTGTTTCCAGTACCCATTGTTTCATGACCACCACATACCCAGCCTTTCATTGTCCATTGTCCATAAAACTGCTCCTGGCAGTGTAAAGGTCCCAATCTGGCTCTGGTATCAGCTGATCTGACAGATCCATCCTGCCAGAATAGACAGGCTCCAGAACCTCTAACAGTCATGCTGTAAAGGCTCATTCTCTTCAGCTGGTAACATGGTGGCAGGATTGAGAGTAGACACAGTATTTAATATAACATTTGGACTATCCAAAAGGATGGCCTGGTATTTTCCCAGCCTTTCTGCAATAAGCCAATAACAGCCCCCCATTCTAATAAAGTCAGAGCCTAGTGGGTGCATACACTATAACAGGTTGTCCTAAAGTGAATTTTTTGGCCTCTTGTAACAAGTCACAAGTAGCTGCCACTTCCCAGAGGCAAGGGGCCCATCCTTTCTCAATATTATCCAGCTGCTTTGACAGGTATGCTGCTGTGGGATGTCTCCCAGCACCTGCACGAAAATTCTGAGACCCATTCCTCGTTTTTCATGAATGCATAATTTAAATTCTTTCTGCAAGTCAGGCAACCCCAAAGCAAGAACAGTCATAAGACTCTGCTTTAATATCTCAAAGGCATTTTGACAGTCAGTGGTCCAGATCAGGGGCTCCACATCTGTCCCTTTAAGGGTCTCATACAAAGGGCTTTGCTATTAGTCCAAAGTTTGGGGTCCAGATGCAACAGAACCCTGCCATCCCTAGAATCCTGTGCAGTTATCTATTACTTCTAGGCACCTTAGGATTCAAGATGACTTGCTTTCAGCCTGACATTAGGCTGTGGGTTCCCTTGCTAATTTGGAATCCCAAATAAGTAACTTCCTGTTTGCAAATCTGTGCCATCCTGGGTGTCACTTTATAGCCACATGAGGCTAGATGATTTAACACAGCCACTGTATTTGCAAGACAATTATCATAATCAGGGCTGGCTATAAGTAAATCATCCACATATTGTAACAGAATCCTTTGATCCAATTGCAGGTTCCAAAAGTCTCTTGCCAAGTTTTCCCTAAATAAGGTAGGAAAGTTCTTAAGCCTCTGGGGCAACACAGTCCAGCAATACTGTGCTATCATCCTAGGCTCAGGATCCTGCCATTCAAATGCGAAAAGGAGTTGGGTTTCCTTCTCCGAAGGAATACAAATAGAATCATCTTTTAAATCCAGTACAAATACCATTGATAGTCACCAGGTATTGCTGTCAAAAGAGTATATGGGTTTGGCACCACAGGTAAGTGTCTTGTACATATCATTAATATCATGTAGATCATGCACAAATCTATACTCATTGGTATGGGGCTTCTTGACGGGTAAAATCAGCATATTATAATGGGACCAACAGAGACGACTTAGTCCATGCTTTAGAAATCTGTTCAATATAGGTTGGATTCCTTCCAGTGCTTCATTTTTAAGTGGGTATTGTTTCCTGTGAGGGTGTAGGGCCCCTTCTTTATCAAAATGATAATTGATGTGGCTGTTACTGCCCATCCCGGGGTCCCATCAGCCCATATGGCGGTACTCACTTTTTGGTAGACCTTGAGGGAAACAAGAATTTGCCTCTTCTCTTTTTTTGTTAAGTAGACATTGAAACTGGAGAGCATTCTCAGGGGGGATCTGTAGGTGGAGCTGTTGCATCTCTGGAGAAAATATTATTTGAGCATTCAACTTGCATATAAAATCCAGCCTAGAAGTATTGGACAGTCAGACAAGAAACAGTGTCTCAGCTTTTGGTCTCCCAGTTGGCACTCAAGAGGTTAGAGCATGGGTCATTGCTGGGTCTGAGCAGTCACCGTAACCGCTCCTACCATGTCATTGCTACGGGAGGTTAGTTTAGAGTTTAGGACAGAAAAGGTAGCTCCAGTATCAATTTAAAAATCCAATAATTGAGTCCCCACTGTCAATCTCACGCAGGGCTCCTGTGGGAATATTTGGATTGGAGCCCTTAGTGAAGCATGGAGCCCCAGGCCCCTCAGTCATCATTGGAGTCTTGGCCTCAAAAGACCATTTGCTCCCCTGGGGTTTTTTGTTACCTGGAACCCTTTGCACCTTTGGGCAGTGCTCTTTCTGATGTCCTTCCTCGTTACAGGATGATTGTGCCTCATCCTGGGTGGCTTTTCCCACCTTTTGTTTTTAACTGTCTCAAAGGACCCTTGGTTGGGGCAGCTAACAGAAGATGCACAGGTTTCAGTTTCTGTTCTTCCCTGGCATTATATACTTTGAAGGTGCTATCAAACAGCTGGGAGGGATTCATGCCAATTGTTCCTTCCAGGTTTCTTCTTGTATCTGGAGTGCTCTGCCCTATAAAAGTCATGTTAACCATGTGCATGTTTTTAGGGGCTTCTGGATCCGCATCTGTGTATTTCCAATATACCTGATAGATGCATTTCAGAAATTCAGAGGGATCCTCCTTAGCTTTTTGCTGTAATGCTTGGACCTTGTTTAAATTCCTCTGCCTAGGCACTCCCCTCCAGAGGCCTGCCAGAATACACTTTCGGTAATGATTTATTCTCATACTGCCTATGTCAGTATTAAGACCCCAGTCTGGTTGTGCCATTGGGATGGCACCATTGGGGTCTGGGGTTTGATTAGGGTCCTGGAGACATTGTGCCTCATCCTTGGCCTTGTCCATCACTAGTCTATGCTCATCTGCAGTAAGTAATATATTCAATACAGTCTGTATGTCCACCCAAGTGGGACGATGCATTGCAAAGATGGTTGTAAACAACTCCATCATTCTCAGCAGGTCCTCTCTATAAATTGGGTTTGACTTTTTCCAAGTCAATAAATCAGAGGTGGAAAACGGGGTGTAAGTCCAATAATACCCTGCTGGCTGTCTTTGCACATTCAAGCCTCCTATGGGGTACAGCCACGTGGAAATTGCCCTGCTCTGGCTATGGGTGTCCTCTGGCTGAATTGAGTTCCCTGCTGGGTCTTGGAGGGGGAGACCATTCCCATTCCTGAGTCATAACCTGGGGGGTGTAGAACTGAGGAATCAGTCCCAGCCCCATCCTGCC
>RJWJ010046048.1:0-11497 GCA_004363605.1 Indri indri | reverse complement strand
AGCTCGCAGGTGGGACCGCGGGCCTTCTCAGCCTCCACGATCGTGTGCGCTGAGCCCCTGGTAAATTCTTCCCTACGTATCCGCACATATCTGTTGGTTCCGTTTCTCTGGAGAACCCAATACACAGGGGTCACCCAGACACTCAGAGCAGCACTGGGGTGGGCTTGCATGTCACCGTCCCTGGCTGTTGGGGTGGTCACCTGTCCTGGTTTGTCTGAGGGTTTCTTGGGACGCAGGACTTTCAGTGCTAGCATCACAACATCCTGGCAAACCGGCACGAGTTGGCTGTTCTACATAGTGTCTCCCAAGCCCTTCCCGGGTCCTCCCTGCTGGCCGAGACCCCTGCCCTGAGGGCAGAGTCTGCCAGTCCCCATAGCTCCTCTCTGGGTTGCGGGAGGAGCATAGAGAGTCAGCTCCATGACTGCCCTGAGCTGCATTGACGCGGGGTGTCGGCAGGGCCCGCAGGACCACTCAGTGGGGCAGCCAGGCCCAAGCTCATCAGCCCGGCAGTCCAAGGCCAAGGCAGGCGCAGGCATCGCTTGGCCACGGTGCAGGTGGGCAGGGGCGTGGGCAGCGGTCGGGCACCCCGGGGCAGCCGTGCCCTGCCCACACCTCCCATCTACGCTGGCAGTGCCTTTGATCCCATCATTTAAAATGAGCAAACGCTAATTAAGAAAATAATCCCCGAAACCGTTTCCCTCCCAGACTGTCAGGCTGAAGCAGAGGCGAGGCTGGGAGGGACCAACACAGGCTTCTCCAGGTCTGAGCCACCACCAAGATGGCGGCTCCTGGGGACATAGAGCGCAAACCAAGGGCTGCGGCCAGGACCACAGGGCCGGGTGTCTTTCCTGGACAATGGCATGTTTGTAATTCTTTAATTAACGTATTTCTCTCCCAGGATACAACATGCCCCTGAAGAGCCATTCCTCATAAGCAAATGAGAAGTTCTGAACCCAAAACTTCAGTCAGCGGCTGGAGCCCTCTCTCGGGCCACCTGTCACCCACTGGCCGGTTCGCCGGGGGATCCGCGCCTCTCTCTGCACCTGTACGTGCTGGGAGCAGCCGATGCGTGTTACTCCCTGTCAGGAAAGAATTAAAGACAACATCTTGGGTAGGAAGCAATTGTGGAGGGTGGAAGTTTCTGGCCAGGCAAATAAATTGGATTTAAGTATATTACAGTCATAATCTTTTTCTGCCCCTCTCCAGACGGTCTCTGTACATGGAAAAATGAGAATGTATTCGCAGACAAAGCTTGACCTGAGGGAGAAGCCTGCCGGAATCTGGATTTCCAATAACATAAGACAATAAAGCTCAGACTTCTAACCTGCTGCAATATGGTAAAAGTATAAAGAGCTTAGCTGCTAATAAAAGGGAAGGGTCTTCCCCTCATATTTGAAGATCCGGACCCCCCAGAAGGACACTTCATAAAGATCATAATGGGTTAGCTGGGATCACACAGACACGAGGCCCCTTGTTGACCGATTGTCTGACAGTTGTCACCTATGGGTCTGATATTAATAAGTCCCGTGTTGATTTCCTTGGGGTATTTTTGTCCCTGTATTGCGCGTCTTCCTGTCGTGGCTCTCCCCCGCCTGCATGCTGAGCTACAGTTTCCCGATGGCCGCATGCCCGTGTGGCGCTGCTTTCTGTCCGGGGCCTGCACGCCTTGCAAATGGCATCTCCCTCAGCAGGGTGGCTGGACAGAGGGGGGACACGCTCTAAGGACAGAGGACAGAGCTGGGCCTCTCCCTTGGAGGTCGAGCACCCAGTTCTCTCCCAGCGAGGGGGGCTGGCGAGATGCAGGCCTGGGAGTGATCCTTCTCCACATTTGTTTGCTCAGCAAATACTTTATCAGGGGATAAATGGGGTGCCAGGCCATGTAACGGGGGCAAATAACTGGGTGAATTCAGCTGGGGGAAGGCGCGGTGCTTAGTTGAAAGTGTCCTTTGATGTGCACGGGCCCCTGCTCCAGCGCCCTGGTAGATGCCATTGCCAAGTAACCCTAACCCGCCCCTCCCATGTGCAAGGGCATCGCCCTGCCCCACCGCCTCCACCCAGACTTCCCTGTGGCTCCCAGGGCTCTCTGCAATGTCACCTGCACTTTAAAACGGTATTGTGGCCGAGCTTTCCAGACATGTCAGCTCTGCTCACGCAGGTGTTGCCGCATCCCTGCATCTGCGCCTTGGAGGAGTTTTCACCCCCGGTGCAGTCCCCACCGGGCAGGGGTGAGCGGTGGGGGTGGGACTCTGGATGCTCCAGGACTCTGCAGACCCTGCTGGGCACCACCGTTCTCTGGGAACCTCCACCCAGGCTCCACGGAGAGGCGGGCTGCACGCCTGTCTCACTGCTGTCGTATTTTGGGAACTTACAACATTTTCTTCGGTGAATCACGACAATCTCAGAGGCGCCTGGGCTTCCTCTGGCTGTCAAATACAGACCAGAGCGTGAAATGCAGGATGCTCCTGGAACCACGCAGCCAGGTGGCAGCACCTGGCAGGGCTCATAGAGGTGTTCCAGGGCCCTGGTGTCCTGGCTTCCGCAGGGGGAGCCGCCTGCCTCGGGTCAGGCCACCAGGGCCTCCAGGAGCCGATGCTGGGCCTCAGACAGGCCTAAAGAACTGTCTGGTCCCCTCGGAACTGCCTTGACTGGTGCTCACCGTGGTCCTGTGATGGGAGGTCCTGAGGTCTGTGGACAGTGCCCATGACCTCTTGGGCTTGGGAGACCAGACCCCCAGTGTGCTCCTGGCCAGACAGGCTTGGCCTGGGGAGTGGCACCCCGCTGAGTCACTCCCTTGCTCTGTGACTGCATCTTCCTCAGCCTCAGTTTCCTCACCAGGCTACAGGAGACACATGGGAGCAGCTGTGAATGGACGTGAGTCCTCCCACTCATATGTCGAAGTCCCAACCCCTAGCGTGACCCTATTTGGACGCGGTCAGGAGGGTGGGCCCTGGTCTGAAAGGTTAGGGTCCTCGTGAGAGGAGGCACAGCAAGGACATGGCCATCCGCACCCAGGAAGGGCGTCCTCGCCAGACTGCGACCATGCCGCCATCCTGAGCTCAGACTTCCCACCTCCAGAGCTGTGAGAAGATACGCTCCTGCTGTTTAAGCCACTCAGTCCGCGGCATTTTGTTTTGGCAGCCTGAGCAGACCAAGAGCAGAGCCACCGCGCAGATCAACTGAATTAATCTGTGTAAAGCGCGGGCCAGCATGCAGGGAGCTCGCAGTGTGCCGTGGGCGTCCGTGTCCCAGCTGTGTGGTTGGGTAATCCCCACACTTGCAAAGTGGGCATGGTGGCGGCTACCCTCACCCCTCCCCCATGGCGAGGAGGATAACGTGAGAGGGAAAGCGCCGTGTCCACAGCGAGGCATGAGGCTCTGGGAGTCACAGCCGAATGTCCCACAACATAGGCACCACGAGGCAGCCTCTTCCCTTCATGGCCTTTTAGGAGAGGGTGGTCCTCTGCCTTTGAAGGGCTGAGTGATGGGCTGACTTGTGTCCCCTTCCAATCCACATATTAAGGTTCTAACCCCCAGTAAATCAGAATGTGACTATTTGGAGATAGAGTCTTTAAAGGCAAGAAAGGTTAAATGAGTTCATTGGGGTGGACCCTAATCCACGACGGCTGATCTCTTTATAAGGAGAGATTAGGACACAGACAACACAGACCAAGGGATGACCATATGGGGACATGGTGAGAAGGCAAGCCAAGGAGAGAAGCCTCCAGAACTATGAGAAAACAAACTGCGTTTAGTTAAGTCCCCCAGTCTGCTGGACTTTGCCATGGAAGCCTGAGCTGCCTGATACAGCCACCTCTGCCCTCAGCCTAGAAGGATTGGCCCTTTATTCCCCAACCTCTTCTGAAGGTTTTTCCACCTATCACCAAGCCACCTGCTCACAGGCTTCCTGGCTCAGAGACAAGTAGACAAAACACTTGAGGGTTAGGAAAAAACATTTCAATATGGCCAAGTTAACTCCTACTAGACCTAACCCTCTTACAGATAAAAACTACAAACTCTGAACAAAAAGAAAAAAAGCAAACTCTACCCAAGTCTCTGGCTGACCTTTGAACCACACATGCTTTTAGACAGACTCAAAGCAGTTTAGTTAAGGATAAAAGATCTAAAATGTGATTTGAGCTGATACTAAAGTGACCACATTTGCAGTTTAAGTTCAACTTGTTAACTGCCCGAGAAGACACAAAAGTCAACATTCTCTGGAGGACTAGAACAGAATCCAGAATCTCCACAACTTAACATTCCCAGTGTTCAGGATGCAATCGGAGATTGCTTACATATGAAGTACCAGGAAAATGTGAGACAGTTTCAAGAGAAAAGTCAATCAACTGAGAACAATCCCAAGATGACCAAGATACTGAAATTAGAAGACAAGGATTTATTTAATTTAATTTATTTTTTTGAGACAGGGTCTTGCTCTTTTGCCCAGGCTAGAGTGCAGTGACATTATCACAGCTCACTGCAACCTCACGCTCCTGGGCTCAAGTGATCCTCCTGCCTCAGCCTCCTGAATATCTGGGACTACAGGAACATGCCACCACTCTTAGCTAATTTTTCTATTTTTTATGGAGACAGGGTCTTGCTATGGTCTTGAATTTCTGACCTCAAGCGATCCTCCTGCCTCAGCCTCCCAAAGCGCTAGGATTATAGACGTGAGCCACCATGCCTGGCTGAAGATAAGGATTTTAAAGAAGATGTTATAACTATGATCAATGAAGTAAGGGAAATATGCTGGCAAGAAAAAAAAAGATAAGAAATCTCAGCTAAGAAGTAGAAACTAAAAATAAGGACCAAATGGAAATTCTAGAACTGAAAACAGACAATATCTGAAATTAAAAGATTCACTGGTTAGCCTTAATAACAGAACAGAGGCAACAGATGAAATATCAGTGAACTTGAATATAAATAAAATCCAATCTAAGGAAGAGAGGAAAAAATCAATTGTAAAATAATGAATGGAAACCTGAGAGATAATATCAAAAGGTATAACAAATACATAATTTGAGTCCCAGGAGTAGAGGAAACAAAATGGAACAGAAAAAGTATTTGAAGATATACTGGCCAAAAAATTTCGTAAATTTGGTATAACATAAATTCGAGATTCAAAAAGCTCGGTGAACCTCAAATGGGATGATATAAAGAAATCCATGCCTAAACACGATTGTCAAACTGCTGAAAACCAAAAGAAAGAGGAAATCCTTAAAGCACCCAGAGAAAAGTAGACATATTACACATGGAGGAGCATGATTTGAATGACTGCAGATTTCCCATTGGAACTATGGAAGCCAGAAGGCAGTGGAACAATATCTTTAAAGTTCTGAAAGAAAAACCTATCAACCTCGAATTCTCTAATTGGGGACATTATCCTTCCAGAATAAAGACAAAATAAAGATATTTTTCAGATAAAATAAAACTTAGAGAATGTGTGGCTATTTATAAGAAATGCTATAAGAAGTTCTTTGAAGGGAAGTGATACCAGTTGGAAATTTAGATTTAAGAAAGTAATAAAGAGTATCAAAACTGGGAAAGATATGGGTAAATATAAAAGACTTAAAGATCTTAATTTCTTTAAAATACATAAAACTGTTTAAAGCAAAATGTTACTACATTGTGTTACGGGGTTATGTATGTGGGTTAATACATAATGACACCTACAGCATGAAGAACTGGGGTGCAGGGCATATGGAGTTGTCAGGTTTCTATATTTTTTACATAAAGTGGTACAAAACAAATAATAAATTAGCACACCTAACCTACCCATATCAATACCAGTGGACCAAGCACTGTGATTAAAATGCGGAGATTGTCAGAATAGGTTTTATAAAACCAGACCCACATCTCACAACCATTAGAATGGCTACTATCCAACAAAAAAGAGAAGAAAACAGGTGTTGTTGGCAAGGATGTAGAGAAATTGTAACTGGAACCCTCGTGTACTATTGGTGGGAATGTAGAATGGTGCAGCTGCTATAGAAAACAGCACAGCAGCTCCTCAAAAAAACTAGACGTAGAATTCCCATATGATCCAGCAATTCCACTTTTGGGTATATATCCAAAAGAATCCAAAGCAGGGTTTTGGAGAGAGATTTGTTCACCCATGACACCATGTTCGTAGCAGCATTATTCACAATAGTCAAAAGACAGAAGCCAAGTGTCTACTGAGGGGTGATTGGATAAACAAAATGTGGCATATCCAAATAATGGAATATTATTTACCTTTAATAAGGAAGTAAATTCTGACACATGCTACAATACAACGTGGGTAAACCTTGAGGACACTATGCTAAGTAAAATGAGCCAGTCACAAAAAGACAAATGTATGATCTTTCCATGTGATTCTACTTATATGAGGCATCTGGAGTAGTCAGACTCAGAGAAACAGTATGATGCTGGTTGCCAGGGGCTGGGGGAAGAGAGAAGTTGGGAGCTGTTAATGGGTATAGAGTTTCAGTTTTGCAAGATGACAAAGTTCTAGAGATTGGTTGCACAACAATGCACATCTACTTACTGAACTGTGCATTTAAAATTGGTTAAGGAGACAAATTTTATATGATGTGTCCTTTAATACAATTAAAATCTAAAAATTTAAAAAGCAAGACTTTGCTGTAATAATTAAGAATGTTACTTTAAATGTGAAAACTCAGATAGGTTGAGCATAAATAGTTGGAAAAAGATATACCATGCAACCAGTAAGCAAAAGAAAGTTGGAGTGGCTACATTAACATTAGACAAAATAGACTTCAAGACAGACAGCATTAAATGAGATGAACAGGGACACTTCATAATGATGAAAGTGTTGATTTATCGGGAAGACACAACAATCATAAATACGTATGCATCTAATAAAAGAAGAAATAGATAATTCTACAGTCTTAGAGATTTTAATAGCCGTCTCTCAGCAATTGATAGAACAAATAGAGAAAAAAATCAGTTAAAATGTAGGTGATGTAAAAGTATTATCAATTACCTTGACCTAATTGGTATTCATACCATACCCTGCTTGGCCCTGGGAGGCGGAGGCTCTTCGCATGAGATGCAATTGTCCATTCAGGATGCAGATGTCCCAGGGGTGCCCCTTCAGCAGGCAGGCAGTGGGGTCAGAGGGCCCGGGTCCCCATGTCCAGGGACAACCCTTGCTGGGGCCAGAGTGAAGCTGGTCGGGGAGGAATGCAGGTTGAGCTCTGCGTGGGACGCCCACAGGACCCCCGCCGAGGAACGGCTCTTGGCACTGGCAAATGCCCTGAACAGTGCCGAGCAGAAGCTGGCCTTCAGGGAATGTGCTTATTACTCCAAACAGCTGCAAGTAAAAGCCACTCAGGTCGAGGGGCTGGGTGTTGCCAGGATTGGGGCGGGGGCCGTGCGGGGAATCAGGACGCCCCTCAGAGAGGAGTCGTTCCAGGATCTGACATCAAACCTAAAGGGGTCGCAGCTATAGGCACGACACTAACTTTAACCCCACCTCTACCTGTGGCTCTTGCAGGATCCTAACTCTCTTTCTACCTTTAACTCTCCCCCAAAAACCAACCGCCCCGCAAGCGGGAATGTAGTGCACCCTGCCCTGGCCCAACAGCTCAGGAGCAGAGTGTGGCCCTAAGTCTTGGGCTGGCCGTGGTCACCACTCCTGGGGTGGGGGTCGGGGTTGGGGACACACAGGGCAGGGGGGAGGCTGCGGTTCCTCCCTCATTGTCAGGCCTCCCTGTGGCACCTGCCTGGTGTCTGGACTCGCACACAGGAGGGTCCCTGTACTGGGTCAGGGGAAAGAGTGAGCTGGGCAGAGGCCGTGTGGGCCGGCTGGCGCGGTGGCTTCTGGCTGGGAAAGGGTCGGTGCGGCTTCTTGCAGTCTGATCCCATGGGCAGCAGGAGTGTGGACGTTTCCCCTCACTCGGAGCACCCCAAGGTCCCATCAGGAGGGCAGACAGTGGGCCTCGGGGCCTTCCCCTCGCTCAGAGCTCCCAGGCCAGGGAGCAGGCAACAAGCTCAGGTAGCAGCCTGAGGCCATGTGGCCCTGCAGTCCCTGCCCCCCACGCAGAGGGCCTGGCTCCTGGAGCAGCCTGGGCACCCGGGCCTGCCATGGGCGCTTGTTCCTGCTCAGTGGCCCAGGGGTTCAACGACCTCCTGTGTGGCCAAAGAGCCACAGAATGGGGAAGTGTCCACGTCCTAGTTGGCAATGCCCAGGAGCTTGGCTGGGGGAGGCTAGAAACCCAGGGCCCTTGGGCACCTGGTCCTGGCTCACGGGGGTCACCAGCCCCGTGGTGCGTCCATCCCACCAACAGGCCCATTTCTGACGGGAGCCCCACGCAGCCAATGGCCCCCCGCGGCTGAACGCCGATTCCCCACCCCCTTCGTAGCCTGATGCGCACAGGGAGGTTTTTACCGCCTCCTACGGCTCAAATCACCGGCTCTTCCTCTCCCCGCGCCGGAGCTCTGCTCCAAAGCTAAACACTGGGATCGTTTGTGCGGGGGCTCAGGGGCTGCAAGGGGAAAACGTCTCCAATTAGCGAGAACATCCTGGAAACTGGGAGCACTTGGAGTCCCCACTCTCGCCAGCACAGCCGTTCCTGCGTGCGCTTCAAAGAGAGGAAAAATCACTCTCCATGAACATTCCTTGAAATCGCCCGGCAGAGACTGCTCCGGAGGGGCACGTGGATGTGTCCCCAATTCTTTGGAAGGAGGATTTGAAGAGCTCTGCGACTGGAGCCCTCTGCTTTGTGCTGTTCAGGCCACGTGACTCCTGAAGACACGCTGGCGGGCGCTGTGTGGACGGCGGCATCGCTCCTGCTGCCAACGGGCCAGGGCATCTTCCAGCTGGCAATTCCATTGTCACTGCTCAAACCAACTCGGGGAAATGTGAGCCCCTGACCATGTGGTCGTAAAGTGAAAGGGCAAAGCTCACACCTTTGTGGGTGGCTGCGAACTGTTCCCTGGACCACTCACCTGTAGGCACAGACCTTAAAACACTACGTCCATCTGGGACGTGGCAGGGTATCGATCAATGAATCCTCGGATGCAGAACGCGGGACAGAGGGACAAGAGCAGGCAGCTTGCCGTGCTCGTTTGCTAGGGCCGGTGTCGCAAAACACCCGCAACTGCGGAGGGGGCTGCTAAACAGCAGAAATGTGTTCCCTTGCAGGCTTTCCGCACCTGCCGCTGGTCCACACCTGCCTCTGGTCCACGCCACACCTGCAGGACTGGGGATAACAGAGCCGTTTACGGAGGTGGAGCCGGAGCTCCTAAGTTCACTCAGCGAGTGTGCCCAGCCCTGGAGACAGAGACAGGCTGGAGACCTCCTGGGTCCGTCCAGCACGAGAGACAAACATGTGAGTACTCACGTGCCCTGTGGATCTCGTTGAATGCCGAGCTCACAGGACGGATGCATCTCAAGGAAGCCTTCTGTGAACCACCCAATTTGCATTTTTTTGAGTATTTTTAGAAGGCATCTTATACCCTACTTACAATGGATATAAAACGAAACAAACTTCCAGCCACCTCTTTCATCTGTCTTTCACGATGCCCGCTGTGCCCACCAGCCGCAAGAATGCCTGCGGGGAGAGGGATTGGTCTGGTCAGGCCTGAGTACGCACAGTGGGTCCTTGTGCAGGTCCTTGTGAGATCGTCTCCATAGTTTGAGGCCAAGGGTGGCCAGGGCTGTGCTAGGGGAACAGGCCCTAAGGGCGGGCGGGACGTGAGCTAACAGGGGCCCCTGAGTACAATCCACCCCAGGTCTCTGCTCCTGGCTCATCCCATGGGCCAGGCCAACTCCCTGTGGTGTCACAACCCTCCCCTCCCCAGGCCACTGGGGGCCGTGCTGCAAGCGGCACCACCCCTGAGAGCAGGCACTCCCAGCCCTTCCACATGAGAGCCAAGGCCACGGCTGTCCCACTCTAACACACGGGGACTGCATTCTAACACAGGGCTGTCCTACTCTCTGACACACGGGGACTGCAGATGGCCTCCTGCGTAGGGAAGCAACGTAGAGAGCAAAGTATGTTGGGGAAGGCAGGAAGGAGTGGCTTCCTCATTCTCACAAAGGCACAGTCTGGGTTAAGGAAACCACAGCCAGTGCCCTGTGGGGCACAGCCGTCCTCTTCATGACCTCCTCTTGCACAGAGGAGGTGGCTGGGGTCCCTGGGACCCTGTCCTGCCAGCCAGGCGGATCCTGGGCTCTGCGGCCCAGCCCTCAGCAGGGAGCAGGCCAAGTGCGCCAGGTGCACCCTGGCTGGGCTTGGAGGAAGCAGACGACTAAGCCGCAGCAGGGGTGGGGACAAAGGCTGGAGGTCCCCCCCACACTCCATTTGTTCAGGTCCCCAAGTTCTCTGTCCCCAAGGAGTCCCTGCCCTGCCCAGCTCTGCACCCAACGCCCACCCCAGCTCCCCAGACCGCCAGCCTGGGGGCTCCCTCTTCACAAAGTAAGACTTAGGAGTTTGTGTGGCTGCTATTAAAACCCATCAGAAACATATAATTGCCCAAATTTAGGGAACTTGGGTCTTAAGTCAAAATGTGAGAAATCGTCACTGTGCGTGGGTGCTGGCGGCTGTCCCGGTGGCAAAGAGAGGGTGGGGCTGGGCGGCTCCTGGGCACCTCCCAGGGGAAAACTCTCAGCCCCCGAGCTCCCTCTCGTGCAGGGCGGGTCTGGCCCCAGAGGGCAGAGGGCACGGAGAGTCAGGGGTGGCACACAGGGGCTCCAGAGCCTGACTGATGGGCCACCCGCTGACACGCCAGGCCTCCGTCACCTCACCCATCACACACCCATAGGAGCGTCTCCCCCACTGGATGCGGGAAGGAAAAACAAACCCATCCAGGCAACCAGAGTTTGGCCCAGTTTTGACGAATGTCAAGCCCTTGGTGAACATCGAGGTTGCTTCCCTAATCCCTGCTTTGCTAACAAAGCCCCCGCGGTTCTTCCTTGAGTGCATGTGAAGTTCAGCCCTGCAGATCACCTGCTGGGTGATCCTGTTTGGTAAGTCGCTCATGAGCCGCCTCTCTGGGCCAGGGCAGCCTCCAGCGGCAGGAGAGGGAGGCCGGCAGGATGCAGACGCTGGCACCCTCTGAGGTCATCGGCAAAGGGAACCCGAGGGAGCAGCAGGGTCCAGGAGGGCGGGACCACGGGGACAGCATGGGCCGTGTAGGGGAGCCCCATGCCTCTCTGCAAGTGCAAACCAGCGGGACACAGCCAGGCGTTGCCCGGAGGGGCTGTGAGTTCATTTTCTTCCAGGTGGTCCTGCGGCCGCCGCAACACATCACCACAAGCTTGGGAGGCTTAAAACAGCAGACATGTATTCTCTGGAGGCCGGAAGTCCTCGCAGGGTGTCTGCAGGGCTGTGCTGTCCCTGAAGGTGCTGGGGGACAGCCCTGGTTTACAGGGCTTGCTGGGGACCCCTGGCCTGCAGCTGTGTCACCCGACCTCTGCCCCGTCCTCACGTGGCCGTCTCCCCTGTGTGTCCTCTGCTATTCTTCTAAGGACACCGGTCACTGGACCAGGGCCC
>RJWJ010046047.1:0-11512 GCA_004363605.1 Indri indri | reverse complement strand
CAAATATGAGTTAAGTAAAAATCACTTGGACCCATATCAGAGATTGACTTGGCTGGTGGGCTGGCAATCTATAATTTTTAAGAGGGGATTCTGTTTATCAGGTAGGCTTATAAATCAGTAATTTGTATTTGAAATAAAAGATCTTTTCTTAGAGTCAGAATGTGGGATGAAACATCCATTCTACTAACCTGAAAAAAAGGATCAATATTTGTAATGAAAGAAGCTAAAAGTTGCATGTGTATTCTCTAGAGAATGCTGGAGATTTGTGATGGATAATGTTTCAGAATTCAGGTGGCCAGGCTTTTGGACCATCTAAGAAGTCATCATATATAAGAAAATTAAAGTTTAACGAATATAGAACAGTAAATAGGCCCTAGTAGGAAGGATTACAACAGTTGCTTTATTTTATTGACAGCCACATCTTTTCTTTATTAAAACCTGGGGCAGTACAATTGCCAATCATTGGTCCCTAGGTAAAGAGGAATTACTCTCCTGAATGAACAGTCTTCCCTAACCTCACAAATGCAGACTTGCAGCAGATTCCACCTCCTGGTGTGAAAAGTCCAAAAACCTTTATGATTACTTGATTATTCATAAGTGGATCTTGAAGTGACATTCGCATCTTGGACTGTTAGAATTCTAAATCTCTAGTTCAGTATATCATTATTTTCACTGATGGATTATTTTTCACAAGGTGCTTCAATCTAAGAATAGATGGACCGCATTTTTTAAAAACTATTTTCTGACCTTGTTTTTAAATTCTCATATGTATTCTGTTTGTGTTATATGTACATTTTAGACAATTGAAAAATAACTGCTGGTTTTTCTTAATTCATTTACTCACCCTGTATTCTTAGATCCAGGCCACTATTCTCTGACTCGTAGCTGTGACTTTCTCTGGACATTGCTTCCTTGGCCTAACTAGTTACTTCATATGTAGTATTTATTCATTAGCTTAGCATATGTTACGGAACTCCTTGCTGTATTACAGTTACATATAAGGTAAAGTCAGTCTTGCATTCCAATTAATAACCTGCCATTGATTGATTTTTTTTTTCCCTTTCAGATGTTCAAAAAAATCACAGTCCGCATTTGAACAAACCTAAAACAGCACTAATTTCCTTCAGTCTTAATACTTGTGGAGTCTTTCCTTTTCATATGTAATACTGACTTTAAGAACAATTATCATCTGGGTGGGGTGGCTCAAGCCTGTAATCCTAGCACTCTGGGAGGCTGAGGAGGGAGGATTGCTTGAACTCAGGAGTTCAAGACCAGTCTGAGCAAGAGTGAGACCCCATCTCTATGAAAAATGGAAAAATTAGCCTGGCATCGTGGTGCACGCCTGTAGTCCCAGCTACTCAGGAGGCTGATGCAGAGGATTGCTTGAGCCCAGGAATTTGAGGTTGCAGTGAGCCACAAAGATGCCACTGCACTCTACCCAGGGTGACAGAGGGAGATTCTTTCTCAAAAAAAAAAAAAAAATTAGTTTGCTGGTATTGCAGGATAATTACTGTGTTCATACTTCAGGATTTATAGTACAAATCAGAGATCTGACCTCAACCAGCCACAGCTCTCCACATATTTTTATTACCATGATATTTTGTTATATTGCTGCCAACAATCACAAGAGAAAAAAAGCAGGCTGTTTAGAGGCCTAAAAGTTGAAAGTTAATTTGGCTGTCAACAATCAGGGAGTAAAAGAAAGGTTTTGTGAGGCACTGGAGAACTAACTTCCAGGATAGTCAAGGTCTTTGTTCCTTTATCTTTGTTTAGCTTTTAAAATCCACCCTCTGCCCCCCACCCCTTAATGAGTTACTTCTGAGGACAACGTACTTCAGAACAAGTCAAGGCAGTAAGGCAAGGGCAGTTTTTTTTTTTTCCTGGTACTATGTCAGGCCTAGGCCTGGCCTGACACAAGTCTTCTCAGGAATAAGATGTAATAAGGAATTTTATATAACAGTAGATACCTGAGGTGCATGATGAATCTATACAGGTTCCCAGGCTAAACCTTAGTAAATTAAAATGTCTTAGCCAGGTCTTGGGAATGTATATTTTTTAATAAATTCCTCAGGTGATTTTGATGGAGCCAACTTGGGCCAACATTTGGGGACAACTGAATAGGACCTAATACAGGTTGAGTAGTAAGTATCCCTTACCCGAAGCATTTGGGACTAGAAGTGTTTCAGATTTTGGATTTTTTTCAGATTTTGGAATATTTACATTATATACTTACAGATTCAGCATCCCAAATTTGAAAATCTGAAATCCAAAATGCTGCAATGAATATTTCCTTTGAGCGTCATGTTGGCACTCAGAAAGTTTCTGATTTTGGAGCATTTCTGATTTTGGATTTTTTGGTTTGGGATGCCCAACCTGTATCAAAGATCAACACAAATTAAAAAATAATTTCAACACAAACATGACCTCAAAATCACTAGTGAATGATGAGTTATTACTCATTTGCCAATAAGAAGTACCTTTCGTACATAGCTTAGTGAAAGAGCCTTCCACCAAAAATTAGTGAGGACTGCTTGGTCAAAAAACATTCCTTCATTTTAGATACAGAGCACTTGGTTTTTATACAAAATTGAGACAAAACAAGAAACTTGGGGTATCCAAACATTTGTTTTTATTTCATTTACTTAAATGCAGTGAAAACTAAAAGGTGCACACATGAAATTAAAGATAAAAGAAAATCCTGTGACAGAGGTGACTGTATATGTAAATAACTTGAGTATTTATTTACAGTTGGTGGATAAAGTAAAGCTAGCTAGCTCTAAACTTTGGAATGAAAGTCAAATCTTTGAAATGGTTTGGGAAGGGGTAAAAAGGGAATGATTCAGTCAAATGTAAAAATCTTTGTATGTCCAATGCTAATGTTTTCTTCTCCTGAAATCCAGTGGGAATCACAAGGTAGCAGAAATAAATATTAATATATATGAATACACTGCTAGGATGCACTATCCCAGCATTACACATCCCAGTGTATTAGCATTTAGTAAACCGTAAGATCTTGGATAGCTGGAATATTAAGTTTTGTACCTCCTGGTTTATCTATCTCCTCCCATCCTCTACGTCCTCCCCCAAAATACTCCTTGGGCTATCCAGACACTTTTCCTAAGAGGCTTAAATTATAGGTAAGAGAGATTCCCAGTAGACATAACAAAACAAGAAATTACCTGTTATTTCTGTTTATACTTGCTCATGTAGGATAAAGGTCCTGAGACCTCTCAGTATCTTATGAGGTTGGAGAGTTGTTTGGAGAGCTGGGTTCTGGTCTTTTCTCTGCTTCCAACTAGCTATAAAAATCTTGTGTAGGTCACTTTCAGTCTTACATCCCTCATCTGTTATCTAAAGATGGACTAGATTAAATTATTTCTTCCAGCTGTGATGCTCTGGTTCTCACCAAGTAGAAATAACATACTTGAAAGTGCTTTATAAATGTTCTTTGTGATACTCATGATAATACTGCACTGCAAAAAGAAGTACTATCCTAAGGCAACACCAACAAATGTATTCATTGTAGCTGGCAGTCTTTTCACAGCATCACTTTGCCCATATTCATTCATTCAAAGACCTGAAATGAAGTTGAACCATAAATTGCTTTAAAGTTTGTAAAGCAGGGTGAAAAGGTCTTTGCTTTGTTTTACGTTTAAATCCAGTTCTCTATTATCTATTCACACTAGTGCTTACTTTTCATGGGCAAAAAGCAGAAAAGTTTCCTTCTTCAATCTCCAGTATGTCTGTCTGACCTCACAGAAACGTCTTCACGCTTTTACCTAGCAGGACCACCAGAGGCTCTGTCACACTTGCAGTCCCTGGCCCAACACCGAAGTCCTGCTGGAATCTGTGCTCCGGGGGCTGTGCCGGGTAGAGAGGGCAGTGGGAGGTAAGAGCTCTTCACCCTTCACCACCTTCTCCACCCAGCATGGCCGGCACACTTTGGTCTACGGCACATCTCCAAGTATAGAGTGGGTTTTCAATGTGTTATGTCTCACCATAGGAATGGGAGGGAGTACTCTTATTTGGAATATTTGGGGTACATGTGAATTTTATTATCAGAGTAGGAACTGTTACATGTTAATGTGTCTTTTATATAGCTTTTCAGACTGAACTTTTGTGCTTTTATCCATTATTTATCCACAGAAAGTATAAAAGCAAACTTTCAATTACAGTGCTTTTTTTTTCATTTTTTAAATTGTGATAAAATTTACCATCTTAATAATTTTTAAGTATACAGTTCAGTGGCATTAAAGACATTCACATTGTGGCACAACCATCACTGCCCTCTGTCTCCAGAACTGTTTTTTCATCTTTGTGAACTGAAACTCTGTACCCATTAAACATTAACTCCCCATTCTCCTTCCCCCAGCCCGTGGTAACCGTCATTCTACTTTCCGTCTCTGTGAATTTGACTATTTTAGGTAACCTCGTGTAAGTGGGATCCTGCAGTATTCGCCCTTTTGTGTCAATCATATTGTATTTTCGTTAGAAAAGAAAAAAACTGTCATCAGGTTTATGTGAAATGTAACCTAATTTATATTTGGTTTATTGTTAGCAGTGTCTCTTCAATCATGCTATGCTAGGAAGTACATTATAGTCTCTGCCCTCTAAGGATATGAGCAGGAAATTATACTTTCAACAAACAAGCAAACTTATTTATATTTTTGTGATCGTATGCAATTTTCACATTTCATTTTGAGATCTCTTTATCTTAGTTTAGAGCTGGTTTTGTCAAATATCCATGATTTAGAGATGGCATAATAGCTAAAACATAACCAAGAATTTGGGAATGGGAGGAGCTTAGAAGAATGGGAAATTGACTTTGACTTTATAGTGTATGGTAGGCTGTTGGTAGCATGATATCACCACTGGCTTTGGACTCAGAAGACCTGTTTTGGAGTTATAGTTCTGCTACTTTCTAGCAGTATGATCTTAATGAATACACACTAGCTCCCTGGGCCTCACTTTCCTATTTGTAAATTGCTAGTGATGGGCCTGGAGTATTTTTCAGTTCCTTCTAATTTTAGCCTTCTAAGAATTAAGGTTGTAGTACTAGAAAATAGGGTTGAATATTTGTTTCTGACCTTGTTAAAAAAAAAACAATTTCTGATGGCTTCTAAAGGTATGTAAGATTCAACAGTACAGGGTGAATTTAAAATGAGGCAAAAGAAGAGAAAGACAGCAAAGTATATGGCTTAATTTTGGTTTTAATCTTTCTTACAGCCATTTTATACAGAGAACTTTTCATGAACGCAGTCAGAATGTCCATGAGAGAAAAATAACCTAAGTTAAAAAACAGCTGTAGAATGTGTTGCTTTAAGTGCTGTTAAACTCCATCGTCTAAGATGAACTTTTTACAAAGTGTTAATATAAGGTGGCCTGTGTGAATTTGTTTATAAACCAATTAAATGTTGGGATATCTACCAGAAAAAAAGAAGAGGAGTAAAGTACAACCCCATTTTATTCTACTAGAGATTTTTAATTGCTCTACCAGAGACCTGTTCCACTGGCTCTGCTTTCATACTAGAACTATAGGGTAGGTTCTGTGTGAACACTGACAAACAAAGAACCTGTGTTACACTTTTATAATCTGGCCCATATCCAGTTTCCACCTGGATTCGAAGAACAAGGAAGAGGTAATAAAAGAGGCAACAATCTGTTCCTGTTTGAGATTGGGTGTGGCAATCCTGTATGGAGGTGGAATAAATGGGATAAATTATGTTCAGGGACTGAATAGAAAAGATCCTATCTGTAGTGACAGTTCTTAACCTGGGGTTTCATAGCTCCAGAGACTTTAGGGTAGAACTAACTGTATTTAGTATGTTGGTTTTCTTTGTAATTCTCTAAATTTTATTTTATGCATTTTGAAAAGAGATCCATGGGTTTCATCAGACTGCCAGAGGGACCCATGATACAAAACAGACTCAGAACCCCCGTATGTTGAGTTAAAGTGAACAGGTTAGTGATGGTTGGACTGTGCTATTCAGAATAGTCCCTGAACAGCTTTTGTTTGTTTGTTTGTTTTGAGACAGAGTCTCACTCTGTCACCCTGGCTAGAGTGCCGTGGCACCATCATGGCTTGCTGCAACTTCCAACTCCTGGGCTCAAGTGATCCTCCTGCCTCAGCCTCTCAAGTAGCTGAGACTACAGGTACTTGCCACCATGCCCAGCTAATTTTTTCTATTTTTAGTAGTGATAGGGTCTTGCTCTTGCTCAGGCTGGCCTTGAACTCCTGAGCTCAAGCAATCCTGCCTCAGCCTCCGAAATTGCTAGGATTACAGGCGTGAGCTGAACAGCTCTTGAATATGGGAAGTATTGCCTAGGATTTTTCTTTGGCTTAAGTTTTTTAATTGGCAGTATCCAGAGTAGTTTCTCTGGTAATTCTCTTGGTTTCTTTTTAGGGAATCAGAAAGAGTATTAAAGGACTCTAATTTTAACAGCTACAAATTTATTCAATGTTATTTCAAGCTCATATGGCTCTCTGGTATTAATACTGCTAGTAGCAGCCTAAGTGTGAATGGATGTTTCTGGCAAGGAGCAGATTTTCATTTTATTTGACATTTTCTTTTATATACTAAATCTTGGATGCCAAGAGCTTTCCTCACTAGTAGTTGTAAGTGCTAATCTATACTTGACTTCACCACCTCCTGTCAAGATAAACACAAGCTTCATTTCCCCTCAAAGGAGTTCAAAGGAATAATTTACTTGTTGGCCTGTTTGGGGGAGATGCCAGCACTACATGGACCAAGCTGCAAAGATTTTCAGTGCTTAAGACAAGCTCAGCTGTCTTTTGCTCTCCTGAAACACGTAGTAGTTGAAATGAGAATTTTAGAATTGTTCTAAATTGTATGATAGAGAAGTGGCAGCCATAAAATCATTAGTACTCTAAATGGGAGTTTGTTGATGTCCCCTAAGTTTATTCAGAAAGTATTTTGTATAGCTGAGAAACATTTATAGAGATAAAGGAAACTCAGTTGGTTTGACAGCTTGAGGGACAGAGGGATAATCTGTGCTTAATAAAAACGATCAGGGCGGGCACAGTGGCTCACGCCTATAATCCTAGCAGTCTGGGAGGCCAAGGTGGGAAGATCATTTGAGGCCAGGAGTTCAGGACCAGCCTGAGTGAGACTCCCATCTCTACAAAAAAAATAGAAAAATTGGCATGCACCTGTATGCCCAGCTACTCAGGAGGCTGAGGTAGGTGGATCACTGAGGAGTTTGAGGTTGCAGTGAGCTATGGTGATGCCACTGCACTCCAGCCCGAGTGACAGAGTGAGACCCTGTCTCAAAAAAAACAAAACAACAAAAAAAATCAGTTTTGGATGTGTGCCTTAGAATCGAACAAACTCATATCCCCTATCCAGTGATCCAGATCTCTGAACTAAGGCACATAGAGGTCTGTTAGTAAAAGGAGTGGTAGGTTTACTGAGGTTTTGTTTATAATAGTTTTTTGCAGAGTGTAGGGAGGTTTGCCGTTTTTCTTGGGTAGTTGGGATAATTTATTCTAAAAAGCAGGTGTTGAATTTCATAAATGGCAGAATTTATGTAAGATTTCTTCCTGTGACTCTAACCACAACATCTTTTTACGTGCCTTCAGTTATGTGTGTGCTCCTCAGAATAACCCTGCGAAGTAGGCAGGGAAGGTATCTTCATTTTATAGTTGGGGAACTCAAGTCTCAGAGAAATGAAGTATTTACATTTTTGTATTAAGTTGCAAAACCAGTACTAGAACCTGGGTCTTCCGACTCTTGGCCTTGAGCTCTTTAAACTGCACTAGCTATCCCACTTTAAAAAGAAGGTATGAGATGCAGTTGCAATCATGCGTACTCTATCTCCAAAGGAGAACGGATTCATTCCTTGTGTCATGGTATATTGACTATAATTTTCTGCTTGATATTATCCACATTCCAATCCTGTTTATATTAATAGAATGTATACCTGAGGAATGATGAGGATTAGAAGAGCCCGCAGTCCTTGAGGTTTTCTTTGATAATAATATCTGTAACTGCATCAAACACAAATTTGACATTTTGTGTGTCTGTAGCGCAGGTCATGTGACTGTAGATTTCTTTGACATCTTTTCGCATATTCAGGTCAAGGAACTGGCTTTTGATATAATTCCCCGCATCCTCATAGGAGTTGTTCCCTGGTTTTCCAGAAAAATAATGAAGAAATGGCATAAATTAACGCTTCTTAGTTGCTCAAATTTTAGGTGACTGACTTGATCCTTGAAATGTTGTGTTAGACAACTGCAGTTGGAGACCTATTTTTGGAGGGAGGTTTCTCTCTGTTGTACTCCAATGTCTCCCACTTGAATTGAACAGAGAAATTGAGAAGTGTCTCTGTGTCTTAGCCTTGGGTTTCCAGTAGGTATCATTTGGACAGTCAGTGCCTCTCCTGCATTGAATGTCTGCTCTATTCTGGACACATCTGAATTTAAACCCCATAACTGCTCAAGTTTCTCCCATAAGACAAGTTTCTTTATATCATCTTGGCCTAGGAAATGAGGCAATCACCAGTCACTGCTAAAAGACATTATTGTTGTCTCTAGCCCCTGACACTCACCATCATACTCTGGAAAACAAATGCTGAGATGGACTTTCTTGATTTTTTCCTCAAAGAGGTCCTTCTTGTTGAGAAAGAGGACAATGGAAGTAGCCGCAAAGAACTTGTGGTTACATATGCTGTTGAACAGATGCAAAGACTCATGCATACGATTCTAGTAAGAGGAAACACCATTGAAAATATCAGATTGGGCTTATAGGGTATCTATTTCCTGTTCTTGTTCCCCTTAGAAAGACCAGTGCTCCAAATGTAAAAGGAAAGACAGGGAACAGCTATCTCTTTTTAAGGTAGTGGTAAAGCCAAAGAGATGTGAGTTCATTCTAATCCCCTGTCGATCATTGTAATAGCTGTGTGACTTGGGGAAAATTACTGAGCTTTTCTGTGTCTCACTCAGTTTCCTTATCTCATAGGGTTATTGTGAAAGTTAAATGAGGTCATGTATATATAGCATCCATGATAGTGGCTGGTATATGCAGATTTTTAGCAGCCAGGGCACAGCCAAGAACTTTGACATTCCGTAAGTACTGCTGATCAAGGGTTGCAACCAGGCCCAAGTTAGCATGTGTTCATTTGCATCTCCAGGATGATTTTGATAGGCTTCTGTCATGGGATCCCGGCTCTCTGTTTGAACAGGAACATGATAGGGATACTTTGCCACATGGTGAGGGCCAAAGAATTTACCAGTGCCATATCATAAGCATTACTGCTCTCATTTCCTTCTCTGATTGCTACTCTGAGAGAGAGAAGTGGTGCTATGTATCTGCAGAGGTTGCCCAGTCCCCCAGCCTAGCCTGTTTTTAGGGAGCAGGTCTTGAAGTATACTATCAACTAACTTGGGCTCAGTCTTTTTTCATCTAATAAAGCAAGAACAATCAAATTTGCAGCCTTATTGTTAATACTCCTGCAAAACCCTTTAAGATCTCATAGACTTCATGGTTAAAGATAGAAGAGATCTTGGAAAGTGAATAGCCCTGTAAGACATTTTGGTTAGAAGATATTCAGGGTGCTCTACTGTAAACTCGTACTACTATTAAGAAGGGAAGGAGCTAGAGAGCAAGGGACAGGAGTAGAGGAGTTTTATCTTTCATCAGTAAACTGTGGGCCTCCATTCATGAAGCAGATGCTTATGTGAAATTAACATCTTCCATGCCTATGACATTCTCTATCTCACAGTGAGAGAAGATAACTGGCTGCACTCCGATACTTGTCCTGCAGAGCTCCTGTATTGTAGAATTCTACTGGTTAAAGAAAACTACTCCCCTAGTCAGTTGCCAATTTAACTGGTATGTCAGAAACCTGGTCTGACAGTCTCTCCTTCCTCTTGTTGACACTCTACATTTTTAGGCTTCTGAAGTGAGCCTTCTGTCATGTGGCGTGCGGATTCACATCATATGTTGTTTGCTCTGTCATCTTCATCTCCTTCCTTGGACAACTTGGGAGGGTACTAAGTGTAACTCCTTTGCATCGCCTAGGTGATGATCCCTTATCTCTTTAATACTCAGTTCCTCTTATGAGCTTTGTGTGATGTCCAAGTGAAACTTGGATGTCTAACCTGAGACCAAGCTTACTGGCAGTAAATCTGGAGCTCTAATTGCTCACCTAGAACCTACAGAAGAGGTTTTTCTAGAGTTATTTGCATGAGACATTGATTGGTCTGCTAGAGGGCTGCTAGACTGTCATTGTTAGCCAAAATTACCCAAGTTAGGGCACTGGAGTGACACGAGGCTTAGAGAAACGGTTGTGGGGAGAACTTGTTGTACCAAAGCTGCTTGGTGCAAAGGCCACTCACCACTTCGTCATCTTCCACCAGCACCATATCATAGGCACTGAGAGCTGCGCAGAAAATGATGCAGGTGACTCCTTCAAAGCAGTGGATCCACTTCTTTCTTTCTGATCTTTGCCCTCCCACATCAAACATCCTGAGGGAAGAAGCAGCTGTTCTCATAGGTATGCCTAACATATGACCCACATGCCTCTGGTGTTCACCCCGAAAGGCTGGGGAGAAGTAGGACAGTAATTTAGGTTAGGCTGCATCAAAGACCAAGAAGCATGCCCATGCCCGTTTTTGGGATACCACATGTGTATCTGAGGTGCCCCAGGGAACCATGTATTCACCTGAAATTCAAGTCTTTGACGGAAAACTTGGTCTCGATGATGCCTGTGGTTTTGACTCTGGACCGTAGCACATCTTGCTCGTTAGGGAGGTAGTCAGGGTCTGTAATTCGTTCCAGCTGGTTTAGGTAGCTATAGAAAAGTGATTGGTATTGATGACAAATTTTCCACAGCCGAGGTAAAGGGACTTACCCAAAGTCACACAGCTAATTTGGTGATAGAACCAGGACGAGAAGCCATATTGTTAAATCTAGGATTCTTTCCTTCAAACCCTGTGTCCTTAATAAAGGAAGTAGGGGATGGGATAAGGGACAAGCCCATTTGAAGCAGAGAGAGGTTCCATCTTATTTAAATCAAGTCAAGTAAGTTTTTCTTGGGTTTTGCCTGACTGCAAGCCTTTCTAGACCCTTGAATGAGATTTGTGGTTTAAAGGTGCTAAAAGTTTCATCAAGAGGCAAGACTGAAAGAGACTTTAGAGACATGAAACAATGCAATGCATGGACTTGGTTTATATCCTGAATCAAATTGGGGGAAAAACATTTAAGATAATTGGAAATTTGAACACTAATTTGGTGATATTTTATATTAAGGAATTAATTAAATATTTAGGTGTGATGACATTGTGATTTATTTTTTTAAAAGAGTCTCTATTTTAGAGATATGTAAGACATTTTTAGGATGAAATTATATCTGAGATTTGCTCCAAAATAATCCAGTAGGGGATGGGGGTAAAATGAAATTAGAGTAGCCATGAGTTGATAACTATTGAAGGTAGATGATTTATTATATTATTCCACTTCTGTATGTGTTTGAAAGTTACCATAAAATAAAC
>RJWJ010046046.1:0-11518 GCA_004363605.1 Indri indri | reverse complement strand
GAGGTGGGAGGATTGCTTAAGGCCAGAAGTTCTAGACCAGCCTGGGCAACACAGCAAGACCTCGTCTACAAAGAGTAAAAAAAATTAGCCAGGTGTGGTAGCATGCTCCTGTAGTCCCAGCTACTCCAGAGGCTGAGGCAGGAGGATTGCTAGAACCTAAGAGTTTGAGGCTATAGTGAGCTATGATCACACCACTGCACTCCAGCCTGGGTGACAGAGTGAGAACCTCTGTCTTATATATTAAAAAAAAAAAAAAAAAAGCACTTCACTCTCTTAGTATTCTTAGTATCAGAAACAAGTATTTTGAAAACATCACTATTTCTATGCTTTCCTGATTTTCTACAATTATTTTCTATTTTCTTCCTTTGTTTTTAAAACAATTTTGAAATTTTCAGCCTATAAACATGAAAAGAGCTATTCATAAATGCTGTAATCCAGTTAAACTATTTCTCACAGGATTATATGCTGAAATTGTGAACCACTAGAATTTTAAAAATAAGTAAATAGATAACAGATAATAACATATGGGTTTCTCATTGTTGGAGAAAAGTTAAAAATAGGAAGGCTGGCTAAAATAAACCCTGTATATTGAACTGGAATTAGAGGTAACAGTATAATTTCATGGTTTTTAAGAAAGATGGATGGATGGCTAGGAAGGATTAGATACAGAAATATAGATGTGTATGTAAACGTGATTGGTATCCATATACGTATTTCCTATCTACCTGCTGAGAGGCCCTACAAGCAATGATAACCTACTTAAAAAATGAACAAACTAGTACCCAGATCTTGAAAATCGGGGATCCCTGGAGAAGTGACTGATTCCAGTGCTACTCCAGGCAAAATCAATGTCAACCAGGAACATCTAAGCAGTGCCAAAAAGTAAGGAAATGCTAAAAAAAAAAAAAAAGATCAAAAGAACACAGCAGCCAACATGAAGGAGTTCCTAATGGCCAAGGCTGGAATAATTTGAGTAACAAAATAACACCACCGTAATGTCACAGACAAGCTTCACCAATACATGCTAAAATCAACAGGTAAAAATTTGAAGAGAAACAGTATTTGCACACTCTCAAAATATCTCCCCCAAGATATTTATCAAATACAAAGAGAAAAATACTATCTACAGTGGAGAAACCCAGCCTATACCAATTTAACCAAGTGATCAAGATAAATAATATTATCAGTATGATATGTTGACATCACGAATCCCATAATATGATGCACTAAGGACACATCATCATTTTTGTGGGATCACCAAAAGCACATAATCTCACTTCAATCATGGGAGAACATAAGATAAACTCAACGTGAGGAAATATGTGATGAAATAACTGTTGAGCATTCTTCAAAAGTGTCAAGCTCATCAACAACAGTGAAAATCTAACGAAACATTATTACTGGGAGACTGGAACACTGGAAGACTACAGACAAATAACAACTAGATGTCATATAGGTTCTTGGAACACAAAAATGACACTGGTAGTAAAATTCAAATAAAGGCTACAGTTTAGTTAATAATACTGCACCAATGCCAATGTCCTATTCCTGATAATTGTGCCATAGTAAGGTGAGCTGTTAACATTAAAAATGGCATGAGGGATAAAAGGGAATGGTTTTTATTATATTTGCAACTTTTTAAGTCTAAAATTGGTTCAAAATAAAGCCAGGCATGGTGGCAAGCACCTGTAGTTCCAGCTATTTGAGAGGCTGAGAAGGGAGGATCACTTGAGCCCAGGAGTTTGAATCCAGCCTGGGCAACACAGCAAGATCCCATCTCCAAAAAATAAAAAATATTTTTTAGAAAATTAGTTCAAAATAAAACATTAAAAATTTTCAATCTGTATCAGCAGTGAAATGTATGAGAAAGAGATTAGCAGGAGGTTTGCCCATACTTAGGGTTTAGAGGAGGATTCAGACCCCAGTGGAGGCCAGTATGACATTGGCAGAAAGAATTAATATCCTTATTGCCAAGAGGAAGATGAATTAGTGAGGGAAAATCAGGGTCATTTGTACCATCAGCCTTCCTGATCTAAAGAGGTTTTTGGACCTCTTCCTGCTCCAACTAGGCACGCTTTTAAGAAGACATTGCAGAGTTCTAACCAAGCAAGCATTTCAGCAGCCTCCCTACTGCCTAGATTCTTTAATGCTATCCTAAGAATTAGTGAAATCAGTAGCTTACAAGAAAAAGAAAGCACCATGTGCCCAAGATACTTACTATTTAAATTCTTTGATAAGATTTTTGTGAATCTTCATGCAGAAATCCTCCACTGTGGTTCTGGAGTAAGGCAGCACCACTGGAGATGTGTAATCTGGTAACTGGCCTTTGGGTTTGGTGTAACTAGAACAGAGAGGGCACAGAGGAAGTCACCGTCTTAGAATATCTCATGCGTTGAATACAAATCAACCCTCCACCACCCCTGAGATCAGACCAAGATAACCTCCAACCTGAGGAAGAAAGTGCCTTCAATATGACCTAGTAGATGGTAGGAACCAATTTACTAATAATTATCTTCAAGAGAACCAGATTATGTTAATGAGCTTCAGAGGTTATCATTTTTGGATAGTCTGGTCTAATTTCTAAAGCAATATTACCCTATCCACAAAGACTTACATTCTCACTAGTTTCAGATAGTCCCAGATCTTTTCCAACAAGTCATCGAAATTCCAGCGGTGATGGGCTGAGATAGGTACGCAGTGAGGCACCTTATAGATAATATCCAATTCCTCAATGGAGATCTGGTCAATCTTATTTAACACATAGATACAGGGGATATAAACTCTACAGAAGTAGAAGAAACAAAGGGTATTAGTCTGCAGTTGCTGATGAAACTGTCTGATTGATTACCAGCACTGCCCTCACCCAGACCCAAATCAGAGGCTCTCAAAAGGGATCACAGGCAGCAGATCAGCTTCTCCTCCTCAAAAAATGCTTCCTACCAAAATAAGTAGAAGTCCAAAAAGTGAACTATGGGTTTAAAAGTAACAAAATTCAGGCCCTAGTCCCAGCTATAAAGTTAATTACTGGAAAAGCATGCTGCAGTGGAAGGAATACAAGCTTTGAAGTGCCCAGACTGATTCTAATCCTAGTTCTGTCATCTTCTACATACAATTGGCCCTCCATATACACAGGTTTAGCATCCATAGATTCAACCAATTGCAGATCAAAATTCATGGATATGGAACCACAACTGTATTATACCATTTTATATAAGGGACTTGAGTATCCAAAGATTGTGGTATCTGCAGGGGCTCCTGGAACCAATCCCAAGCAGATATGGAGGGCTGACAGTATGTGTCCTGGGCAAGTCACTTAATCTTTCTCAGAGTCAATTTAAGAATATAAACTGTTTTAAGAATATAATTTCTAATAATATATTCCATAATAATTTTTAAAGACTAAAAAATAAATTTTTTTTGAGACGGTGTCTTGCTCTGTCACCAGGGCTAGAGGGCAGTGGTGTCGTTATAACTCACAGCAACCTCAAACTTTGGGCTCAAGCGATCCTCCTGCCTCTGCCTCAGGCCTCCCAAGTAGCTGGGACTACAAGTGCACACTACCACTCCTAGATAATTTTTCTATTTTTTGTAGAGACAGGGTCTCACTCTTGCTCAGACTAGTCTGAAACTCCTGGCCTCAAGCAATCCTCCTGTCTTGGCCTCCCAAAGTGCTAGGATTACTGGTGTGAGCCACTGTGCCCGGCCTAAAAATACATTCACTCACTCATTCATTCATTCATTCATTCATTTTTTGAGATAGAGTATCGCTCTGTCACCTGAGCTAGAGTGCTGTGGCATCAGCCTAGCTCACAATAACCTCAGACTCCTGGGTTCAAGCAATTCTCCTGTCTCAGCCTCCTAAGTAGCTGGGATTATAAGGCAGGCGCCACCACGCCCAGCTAATTTTTCTATTTTTAGTAGAGACAGGGTCTCACTCTTGCTCAGGCTGGTCTCAAACTGCTGACCTCAAGCGATCCTCCTGCCTCGGCCTCCCAGAGTGTAATTACAGGCATGAGCCACCGCGCCCGGCCAAAATACATTTTTTAAATGTAGCATTTAGCAATGTCATTCCTAGTGTCCAATAAATATGGCAGCTAAAGTTACTAATAATTAGGCCAAACCACAACTTCCAGGCTTTAGTTGCCTCACTTGTAAAATGCCTAACTCAAAGCATTCATTAGCTTTTGTTTGTTTGCAAGTGAGGATCAAATAAATTCATCCAATAAATGGGAACAAATGAACAGGAAAGCAACTAAAAAATATTATATCCAAATGCTAGGAATAATTTTGGCAACGGTTTAAATTATTAATAACAGTAATGTTTCATGGACTAGGTATTTAGCTATCTGAGATTGGAGAAAACAGACAGCCTGATCTGCTCTGACTTCTGCAGGGCAGCCTATAAGATTTCTCAGACTAGCCGGGCACGGTGGCTCACGCCTGTAATCCTAGCACTCTGGGAGGCCGAGGCGGGTGGATTGTCCTGAGCTCAGGAGTTCGAGACCAGCCTGAGCAAGAACGAGACCCCGTCTCTACCAAAAATAGAAAGAAATTAATCGGACAGCTAAAAATATATACAGAAAAAATTAGCCGGGCATGGTGGCACATGCCTGTGGTCCCAGCTACTCCGGAAGCTGAGATAGTAGGATTGCTTGAGCCCAGGAGTTTGAGGTTGCTGTGAGCTAGGCTGACGCCACGGCACTCGCCCCAGGCAAGAGAGTGAGACTCTGTGTCAGAAAAAAAAAGAAAAAAAAAAAAAAAGATTTCTCAGACTGATTAATTCTGGGAGGGCAGACTGACCTACTCTCTTTGACTATCATGTAATAGAGCTTAGGACACAGCCTAGTTCACAGCAAGTAACTAAAATGGGGAACTTGGCTCTCATAATTAAATTTCAAAACAAGAAAGGATGTTAGAAATAAAAACCAATCCCTCATTTTACAGCTAAAGAAACCAAGGCCCACTATTATTTGAGACAGTAGCACAAATGGAGTTAGAATCTATTTCTGCCAGATTTCATGACCCAAATTCAAAATTAGGCACAGACTGTGCACTTAGTACCTGTTTCCTTCCACAACATCAATGAGGTCATCAGCTGTGGCATCACTACGCAGAGTCACATCAGCATTATGAATTTTGTATTCAGCCAGAATGCTCTTCACAGTTTCAGCATCCAGCTCACTCTGAGGGCACTGAATGAGCATAGCAAATAATAATTAGTCAGGGCACACACACAAAAAAAATCACCGAGAGTACCTATCCATGTACTTGGATAATTCTAGCTAAGATGCAAACTCACTACTAAAGACATCTAGATCAGAGTCATTGACTCCTAGTAGGAAATAAAACCTAAAATTTTTTCCAAACTCAAAGGAAGATGTTATGGGCTAAATTATGAGCTCCCCTCCCAGTAATAATTCATTTAAGTCCTAACCCCAGTATCTAAGAAAGTGACTGTATTTGGAGATAGGGTCTTTAAGGGGGTAATTAAATTAGAACAAGGTGATTAGGGTGGAGCCCTAATCCAATATGACTGGTGTCCTTGTAAGAAGAGGATATTAGGTCACACGCACAGAGGAAAGACCACGTGAAGGCACATCTGCAAGCCAAGGAGGGAAGCCTCAGAAGAACTGACCCTGCTATCGCCTTGATCTCAGACTTCTGGCCTCCAGAGTTGTGAAAAATAAATTTCTGTTGTTTAAGCCACCCGGTCTGTGGTACTTTATTATGGTAGCCCTAGCAAACTAACACAGGAAAAATCCTGAATGCTCAAATTCAAACATTACGACAGAATAATGGGAAAGATCTTCTGGGCAAAATGGCTTAAATATATGCCAGTCAAATCAGCTGGACCCTAGAATGTCAAATTCAGTAAGAAATTTTCAATCCTCAATTCTCTGACAAAGCAGCAGCATTTGACAGAACCGGTCACTCCTCCTATCTGAAACACTTTCTTAAATTGGCTTCCAAGATTCTAAACTCTTTCAGTTTTCCTTCTCCCTCTCTGTCTGAGAAGTCTTATATCCTTGAACCTCTTTTCTTTTCTATTTATTAATATATTTATTTCCTTGGTGATCTCAGCCAGGCTCACAGCAGTAAAGTCAATAACCACCAAACTTTTATCTCTAGCCCAGATCATTCTCACACGCCTTCCTGACAGACACTTGGATAACTAACTGGCATCTCAAACTTAACATCCTGATCTTCCCCTTCCCTCCAAACCTATTCTACCCAAAGCCCTACCAGTTTAGTATTAATAAGAGTTCATTTTTCTAGCTCAGGACAAAAAACTCAGTCATCTCTCTCTCACAACCCATATTGAATCTGGCTGTAATTCCTACCAGCTACTTTCAAATTCTTTCCATAATCGACCACTTCTCATCTCTTCCACTGTTACAACCCTAGTCTAAAAAGCCATCACTTCCTCTTTTTTTTCATTTCATATTTCTCTTTATTCTTAAAACATTATGGTGTTAAATAAAGCCTAAGAGATATTGGGCTTGTTCTTGTTTGGTCTCTAGTGCTTTAGGTGAGGCAAAACTGAGCATCCAGGAATGTGAGAGTATTATCTAAAAAAGCCAGTAGCAGCTACTATGCAAAGTTTGAAGGCCCAAGACAAATCCTGGGCATATCCATGGATACACGTATGGTAGGGCATGGGCTCCAGCTCTTGGGGAACAACAGCGGTAGAAATTGCTTTGAGAAGACAACTGAGCGAAAGAGGATATGGTACCAGAAGAGTCTAGTGCGGGAAATTGGGGAAAGCGAAGGATAGGGATCTTCCTCTCCTTTCTGCTATTACCTAAAGGTAGAAGCACATGACCCCAGCAAAAAACCAAAGTAGGTTGTAGCTACTTGGACTTCATATGGAAAACACCAGACCACTCCAGGGCTGGTCAACTGGCAACGTGAGGGAGTGGTGAGATGCCACAAGTAGGTGGCAATGCCTTGAATGTATGTGTGTTGTCAGGCCTGAGGGCCTCTTCCATCCTTGTCAAGGAGACTGCTAACCTCCCCTTCATACAACACAGAAGCCATCACCTCTTGACTGGATTATTACAATAACCTCTCAAATGATTACTCTGTTTCTGCTCTTAACCCATTGCAGTCTATTCTCAACACAACAGCCAGAATGATTCCATTAAAACCTAAGTCAAATCACATTTACTCTGTGGATCAGAACCCAACCAATAGTTACCCATCTCCTATAAAGTAAAAGCATATATGGCCCAATGCTGTGACTTCATTTCTTAATACTCTCCTACTTGTTTACTCTGCTGTTCCTCAACCATGTAAAGGCATACTCCACTTCAGGGCTTTTGCACATGGATGTTCCCTCTAAAGAAATGCTTTCTCCAAGATATCCATTTGGTTCACACTTTCTTGTCACCTCAGTGAAGACTTTCCTGACCAACCTACTTAAAACTACAACTCTCACACCAATACTCTATCCTCTCTCCCTACTTTTCTTCTTAGATTTATCATTGTCTAATGCACTATATTTTACTCATTTATTTTGTTTGCTACTCTACCCAATATAAGAGCAGGGGCTTTTGTCTATTTTGTTCCCTCTTCCATTCCGCCACTCCCCCGTTCTGGCCAAAGCCTAAAACAATGCTTGGCCCATGGTAGGTGATCTGTTAATGTGTACTAAATGAACGAAAATGCATGATACTGGCAGCCACCTACTCCATGCAAGCATAAGATAGATAATCTTCCCAGATAATTGCAAATAGATAACCCAAAAGAATTCCCAGATAATTGCAAATAGATAACCCAAAAGAAGAAATGAAGTTGCAAAGGTAAGATTCTCCTATCCCAACCTTGAAGTCTCTCTTGTCAGTCATTACGACGTCACTGTGTTATCTCAATTAGTGCAGGAAAATGGACCAATTTCAAAAGGTCAATGTCCATGCACCTCAATCCATTCCCCACTCCAGTACCTTCGGCAACCTGCCCCATGTCACCTTCCCCACTTACAGTGGCCGTGAGATTAATGCCTCCCTTGTCCTTCTTCTTAAAGCCGATGTTGGGGGGTTTGCTGTTCAAGCGAATGCCAAAGCCTTCCAGCTCATTTTCAATTATTTTCTTGTGTCCCAACGGTTTAAGGACATCCAGAACGATCAGGATCAAGTTACATGTTCGGGCCACTGAAGAAACAACAAAAAAATTTATAACCAAAAAAGTTCAGTAAAGCCTTAACTACCAAAATTACACAAACAGTGGTATATTTTTACCCCACACTTAAGAGATGAATTTTTTTGTAAATACACTCACACACACAAAGTTCCTAAGTTTACCAAAGATTTACACCAGAAGTCAATTTGCAGTGTATGCCTTTAAGTCCTTACATATTTGCCCAAGAGTTGACACATCTTCTAGATAATATTAGTAAAAAAACAAATCAGAATAAAGATACAAACCAGGAAATAACCTAAATCTGCACAAAAGCTTAGAAAGATCTTAAACAGAAAAAAGAATTCTAAAAGAATAAGATTATCTATTTTTTTTGTTCTGTTTTGTTTTGTTTTGAAGAGATGGGGTCTTGCTCTGCTGCCCAGGCTGCAGTACAGTGGAAGGGTCATAGCTCAATGTAATCACCAACTCCTGGGCTCAATCTTCCTGAGTAGCTAGGACTACAGGCATGCACCATGCTATGCCCAACTCATTTTTAAAATATTTTTTTAGAGATGGGGTCTCACTGTATTGTCCAGGCTGATCTCAAACTCCAGGCCTCAAGTGATCCTTCAGCCTTGGTCTCCCAAAGCATGGGGATTAGTTAGGATAATTGTGTGTGACTCTGCACCTGACCTTAGTTACCGTATTTCTAATCAATTTTACTGAGGTACAATTTACAAAAAAATAAATTGTACCCATGTTCAGCATATAGTGTGATGACAAATGCACATACCTACATAAACCACCATAGCAGTCAAGACACAGACCATTCATATTATCTCCAAAAGTTCCTCTGTGCCCCTTTTCAATCTTTCCCTCTATTCCCAGCCAACAACCGATCTGCTTCTGTTACCATAGGTAGTTTGCACTTTTCAGAATTTCATATACATGGAATCATACCAAATGTAGTCTTTTGTGCCTGGATTTTTTTAATTTAGCACAATGTTTCTGATATTCAACCGTGTTGTGTATCAGTAATTTATTTTTTTTTTTTTAAAGCAAGCAGTACTCCATTTTACAGATATACCATGGTTTGTTTATCCATTCACCTTTTGAAGGACATCTGGGTTGTTTTCAGTTCTGGGTATTATGTATAAGTCTGCTATAATCATTCATGAATGAATCTTCCCGTGGGCATATATTTTCACTTCTCCTGGGTAAATACTAGTGGAATTATTGGGTCATATGGAGTTACAGGTTATTAGAAACTGCTAAATCGTTTTCCAAGTATTTGTACAATTTTACACTCCCACCAGCAGTGTGAGAGTTCCAACTGCTCCACATCCTAACACTGAGTGATGTCATTCTTTTTTAATTTTAGCCATTCTGATGGGTGTATAATGGTATCTCCTTGTGGTTGCATTTCCCTGATGACTAATGATGTTGAGCCATCTTCTCATGTGCTTACTGGCCATTCATATATCTTCTGAGTTCACTCTTGCCCATTTTTTGAGTTACTTGTCTTGTTATTGAGCTACAAGAGTTCTTTATGTATTACAGAAACAAGTCCTTTGTCAGATATACATACTGCTAATGTTTTCTTATAATATGTGCCTTGTTTTCTCCCAATATGTGGCTTGTTTCTTCATTTTTACTATCTTTCATACTAAGTTTTTAATTCCAATAATATGTAATTTATCAATTGTTTCTTTTGTGGTTCATAATTTTAGTGTCCCATCAAAGAAATCTTTGCCTACCCCAAGGTAGCAAATATTTTCTATCTGGTTGGCATTTAATCAGACTTTACGGAACAATAGTTAATCAAAGACTCTGGAGGTTTTTGTACTTGTTTTAATATCAATTTCTTCTTCTGATTAAAAAAATAAACAATGCTGGGCTGGGCGCGGTGGCTCACGCCTGTAATCCTAGCACTCTGGGAGGCCAAGGCAGGCGGATTGTTTGAGCTCAGGAGTTCAAAACCAGCCTGAGCAAGAGCGAGACCCTGTCTCTACTAAAAATAGAAAGAAATTAATCGGACAACTAAAAAGATATAGAAAATATTAGCTGGGCATGGTGGCACATGCCTGTAGTCCCAGCTACTTGGGAGGCTGAGGCAGAAGGATTGCTTGAGCCCAGGAGTTTGAGGTTGCTGTGAGCTAGGCTAATGCCACGGCACTCACTCTAGCCCGGGCAACACAGTGAGACTCTGTCTCAAAAATAAATAAATAAATAATAAATTAAAATAAATAAATAAATAAATAAACAATGCTGATTGCAAAAATCCAAATATTAAAAAAATAATAATTACAGGAAAAAAGTCCTCATTAGTATAGTGGTGAGAGATAAATAAATAAAGTGACTATGTAATTTATCATCCAAACAGACTTCTGAGAATGAAAAAAGCCCATTACCCTGAGAAAACAGCATAATCGTAATTTTAAAGTTCACAGAGTGAAAGGTTTCTTCCAACAGCCCAAAGCAGAGCTGAAAATATTTATGCTAGTATTCTCCACATTACATTATTCACTCTCATGCTTACAGAAAACTAAAGGCCACAGAAGTATAAGCAACCCTTTGGGAGAAACCTATGTCCAATATATCCAATTTAGAACTCTTATGCTTTGGCAGCCCTTTATCAAAAAAAAAAAAAAAACTCTTAGAACTTTTCTTTTTTTACACATACTGTAACTGAAATATGCTGGCTAAACATTCGTCCTATTCTGACACACGCCTTGATGATAACATGAAAACAAACAGGATATCCTAAATAGAGAATGCATGAAAGATGCTACTAAAGTTGAAAACGAATGATGAAATAAAGTTGTAAATGGAGATGTGGTTCTGCTGGGCAACTGAATCTTTTCCTCAAGAGACCCAAGATACAAGAAAGAAAGGCCACTGGGAAAGGCCACTAGATACCAGCCCAGAGGAGTACAACGGTGGAGCAATGGACTTAAAAAGAGGAAGCTTAGTTAAAGTCTATACTCTACAAAGTAAGAGTGTCCAGGTACTTGCACTTTCCCTTCTTCCAGCACACCTCCAAGCAGAGGATTTAAGTATTTTTCTTTGGAGTTACTAACTAGCCACAGGAAAAAAAAAAAAAATAGTGTTATGGACATTTAGGGTTCTTCCTCCAGAAAAAACTGGCTCACAGCTCATCAACCTATAATAAAACCCATTAGTCAAAAAGCCTACTCATTAACAGAGCATCCCATCAACTTTCTAGTTCTTCATTCTTAAACAGGACAGAATATCAAGGATCACCAGACATCTGAGAAAAGCCTCCAATATGAAAAAGACAGACCAAAACAAAACATAAAAAAAGACCAGAGAAAATAGAAACAGTACAGAAAGGCAAAAGAAAATTTTTTTTAAAAGTCTACAACTGGGGGCCGGGCAC
>RJWJ010046045.1:0-11502 GCA_004363605.1 Indri indri | reverse complement strand
ATGGAGGACATCCTTGTGGCGACGGGGTAGTTGTGTACCTTGACTGCAGTGGTTCGCACGAGATAAAGCGGCGTAGAACTATACACACATTGTACCAATGTCAGTTTCCTGGATTTGATATTGTGCTATAGTTATGTAAGATGTAACCATTGAGGGAAACTGGGTGACCTCTCTGTACTATCTTTGCAATGTCCTGTGACTCTATAATTATTTCAAAATAAGAAGTGAAAAAAAAAAGGCATACTGCAATTAGGAGGATGAAAAGCCATGGGCTGGGAAAATATTTTGCAATACATTTATCTGACAAAGGGCTCATATCCAAATGTGTAAAGAATTCCTACAAATTAATAAGAAAAAGACAAATCAATAAAAATGGGCAAAGGAGAATATCCAAATGTCCAGTGAGCATTTGAAAATGTGCTCAACATCATTAGTCATCAGGAAATGCAAATTAAAATCACAATGAGATATCACTGCATACTCATCAGAATGGCTAGAATTAAAAAGAGTGACAGTATCAAGTTTGATGAGGATATAGTGCAATTAGAATTTCTGTCTATTGCAGATGGGAGTGTAAAGTAGGTCAGCCACTTTGGAAAACTCTGGAGGTTGAATTCTCCATGAAGTAAGTTCTGTAATGAAGATTAGAATGTAGGAAGTTTATTAAGAAGTACTTTGGGGACCAACGCTTGGGAAAAGAAAGGAAAAGGAAGAGAAGGAAGAAGAATTGGGCAGAGGGAAAAGTGGATCTATGAGGAAGTCTCAGGAAAGAACTCAGCTTCCCTTACAAGGAGCTCTAATGCTGGAATGGCCGTTCAGAGTTGTTCTGGGCTGGGGACTTGGTTTTATGCCTCCATGTTGATCAGTCATTGCATGTAGGCTGGGCCTGGAAGGAGATGTGACCTTGAGTGAGGCACCTCTCCTGAGCCAAAGCAATTCCCATAGAGGGCTGTCTTCTGGCGGCACTCCTGACAGCTAGGAAAATAGGCTTCAGTCCTGAAGGGAGATGCGTGTAACACCTCATAGCTCCTTTACAGTCCACCCTTTGTACTAATTGGATTCACTTTTTTATGAATTTTGGTGAGCAGCTCCTCCAAAATCCTGATGGAACTCGCCTTGGACAAACTGTAGCTGGAACTACGCTCATCTTCCCCATCCTCTGCTACCCAATCTAGATTTCCTTCACCCTCAGTTAGGTCCTCTGGGCTATCAGTGGCTTATCTGATGATATGATCCAGACCCTCACTTCCAAGAGAGCCAAGTCCATGGTTTTCCTGTCCTTCTCTGGCCAGGATTGCTGTACTTGTGCTTTTGTCACCAAAACTGGGCACAAGAATATTAGGAGGTACCCAAATGGATTACATGGGTGTCAATTATATTCCTTCCTGCCCTCCTCCTGGGGATCAGGGTCCATTATTCTTGCCAGTGTAGTAGTTCCTTTCTTGCCAATTGATCTCTTGCCCATGAAGCAGCCATAGTCCAATGGTACGCTTGCTGTGTCCCCCAGTGGAAGGGTTCTCCTTCTGGGAACTAGAACCTCTAAACCCACAGAGCCCAGAGTTGCAGAGATCACCTCTGAGAGATGTTGCAGACAACATCTCTCAATATATCACTGGGAGTCATGTTAGGTGAGCCCTTTCCCTCTTCTGTTCTCTGGCTTTTGGACCAATATATAGGACCATATAAAGGTCATTGATTTAGAGTGTACGCTCAGTCCTTGCAAGGTACCACCTCCAAATTGACACTTCAACTGTGCCTTCAATACATCATCCCATTTCTATCACACTGGCTGCTTCTGGGTTGTGTGGTATTTGATAAAACTGGTGGATCCCATAATTGTGTGGATACTCACACAGCTCCTTTGCTTTAAAGTGGTGGCCCACTCTGTAAAACTTCAAGTAATGGAGTTGGCTTAGACTCTGTGGGCAGGAAAGACAAACCCATATCTGCATATGTATCTATTATTATCAAAATCAAACGCTATCCTTCATTTCATTCTTTGGATGGAAGGGGCCCAATGTAATCAGCTTACCACCAAGTGACTGCTTGACCAACTTGGGGGATGGTGCCATATTGGAGACTTATCATTGGCCTTTGTTGCTGGTGGGTTAGACATTCAACAGTGGCCTTAGCAAAATCAGCCTTTGCAAGTGGGGAGCATGCTGTTGGTACCATGCATAGTTTCCGTCCTCACCACTGTGATTACTCCATCCACATCCTCATCATGCTGGCTCTGACATGGCCAAGGAAAGGGGTGGGATGATGTCAACTGGTTGACTCATTTTTGTATATCTGGATTTTTAATGGTTCTTCCATGATGGGTGCGCTCTGGTAGGGGTTAACACACAATATCTTCACACTTCATGCTCACTCCCCTAGGTCCATTCCTTTCACCAAGACTTCCTTGTTTCTGATCTTCCTACCTTCTCCTTTCCAAACCTTTGATAAGCTGACTAAGCCATTTGCCACTGCCCATGGGTCTATGCTTATTCTAACCTCTGGCCACTTCTCTTGTCACACAAAGTAACTGACCAGGTTCACTGCCCAAAGCTCTGCTCAGTGAGAGGATTTCCCCTCACCCCTGTCTTCAGGTTCACCTGTGAGTGTGAACCATCATCCATTTTGGGTTTATGCTCAAATCCAAACCAGCCCATCCACAGACTGAATTTAGGGTTTTTCCTCCCCTGCCGTCTGGTCATGAGGGATTCCCCATGTGGCCATAGGAATGAGCTGAAGGAGAAGCAATTTCTTCAGTTGAAGCAATTCCCAAAGAGGGCTGATGGCCGGCACCAGTCCCACAGCTAGGGGAACTGTTGCGAAGGGGAATCTAAGGGACCTATACAGTGTCTGCCAAGAGTATCAACAAAACCTAAACATACACTCAGTGTATGAGTGGAATGACTAAGACTTTCCACTCTTAGGTGTATATGGAAAAGAAATGAGTGCATTTATTCACAAAAAAAACTATATAATAATTTTCATAGCAACTTTATTCATAATAGCCCCAAGGTGGAAACAATGCAAATGTCTATCAATAGGAGAATAGATAAATTAGGCATATAGTCATACAATGGAATATGAAACTGACATATAAAAGAACAAACTACTGACATACACAATAATGTGGATAAATCTTACGGACGTTATGTTGAATGAAAAAAAGCCAAAACCAAAAAGGCATATACTGTCTGATTTCATCAAAATCATTTATCAAGGACAGGCAAAGTGAACTTACGGTATTGTAAGAAAGAATAGGTTTTACTTTTGGTGGAGGTTGGTGTGTATCACCTGGGGGCTTTCTGAGATGCTGGAAATGTTTTGTATCTTGATCTGGATGGTGGTTACATTGGCTTAATAAACTTTCACATGTGCATGTGTGTGTGTGTGTGTGTGTGTGTGTGTGTATGTATAATTCCTGTACTTTACACATTACACCCTTTTCGTATGTTATACCTCAATTTAAAAAAAAAGAACAAATAAATAGCATCTGAAACTGAAACAGAAAATACGAGTATACAATAAAAAGACATACTATGCCGTTGTTTAATTTGTGATATCTCTGCTTTGACCTTCTCAGCCATTTTGAAGGGGCAAAGCTTCGGGCATAAACACTATGCAGATTGCACTTGATAAGTTACTTGGAGCACACTGTCATTAATTTACCTGATCTGATTCTTTTTTGGGTTGAGAGGTTTCTGCTCAGCCCTGTCCTTTCCATCTACAGCAGCCTCTTCTCTCTGACCTTCCTGGAATAATTTCCATTTCTGGAGCAAACTGCATTCTACAAAACATAAACACGCTCCAGTTCCCTTCCTTCCACCTCTAAATCTCCTGCAGCTGGTGTCCCTCTGCCTTTTATATTGGAAGTATTTGAAGTCACTATCCCTTAGCTATTTTCAAATACATTGTCACTTCCCTTTCCCCATCCCCCGAGGCTTTCTGTGTGTGAATGATTTAGCAGGACTCAGTAATCAGATATTTAAAGGGACCAGCTCCTTTTAAAGTCAGATTTTCTACACAAAATGAACCCCTTCAATGCCAGGATATGAGTCTTGTTCCCACGATGAATATACCAGACAATGATCTGTCAGTGTTTGGGGTAGACAGGTGTGATGGGAGCATTCTATTCAAGTTATTGAACAATTTTCTTCATCTGTAAAATAGAGAGGTAATAAGGTTACTGTGGGAATTAAATCAGTAGACATAAAACACTGAAACAGTTCCAGACAACAGTGAGTACCTGTAGGAGAATTCTGATCAGAATCACAATGCTCACTGAGCATGTGCAGAACACACCCATGAAAACCAACAACAGCAGGAAAATGTCTCATGTGCAAATAAATGCGCCTCACTTGGGAAGGATAAGTCCCAAATGGGAAATGATCTTCTATTGTTAACAGACAAAACAGAGAGAATGATTTAAGTTACACAGGGAGAATTTTTTTCAAGATTGAGCTGAATTAATTATTAAAGACATACGTTATGAGTAGGCAGGATAATACCAAGGAGGTCTAAATTATTTACACTTTATTGCTCTCAATGTATGGGCGTCTGACATGCCTCATCTTCTGCTAGGGAATTCTGCAGACCCAGAATATTTTCTGATAAGGCATCTCTCTAAGATGATCTTGAAACATCTTACTTATTGAATCAGAATCAGAATTTCTTAAATTCCCTATCACAAAGATTCTACTTTTAGGAATATCTTCTTTCAGGTTGCAGAATGTAGCTTCTACTTTAAGAATTGTGAGAGGGAAGAGACGTTTCCAAGGAACATGTTGTTTCTGAATGTACAATCAATACTGTACCGTTTCTGAAAATCGGGATGTAAACAGTAAAAGCAAGATTAGGAAGGTCTTGCCTTCCAGATGCACCTTACTGCTTCCTCTGCTTGTGTCATCTACTGATGGCTTGGAGTTCCAAAGGATCCCAATATGCCCACGTCCTGGACTGTGTTCATTAAGTTAAGCAACCATCGTATCACGCCTGCACATCTGCTGGTCCAGCTGCGAGTGAATGAGAAAGAGCCAAGTTGCTCTCATGCTACCAAGCCGCGCACATACGAAAGTGGCGGCGGGAGGGGAGGAGCATTTTTGAACAACTATGAACAGAATTTGATAAGAGATGAGGGCTCACTGATGAATCTGGGACTCTCTCTTATCTCTACCTGTATGTAGAGATTCAGAGGGAGAAAAGTCCTGTGTCAAATCAGTTTTAGTGGGTGTCTCTTGAGCATTCCAGATTCACTGTTTGAGACCCATTCTAGCTCTGCCATGCCTCCCCCAGCATGAATGACCGTGGGTCCCAGCAAAGGTCAGGTGTCTGGGATAGGTTCTAGCAGAATGCAGTATATCCACTATTTTCTGTATCAAAATGTTCCCAAGGCTGCATAGCCCTAGCTTTAAGAAATAACCTAGTATTTTACAGTGAAGTAGGGAAATTATAGTTACCAATAATTTATTGTACATTTCAAAATAGCTAGAAGGGAAGAATTGTAATGTTTCCAACACAACAAAAAGATAATCTTTGAGGTGATGGATATCTCAATTACCTGGATTTGATCAATACACATTATATACATATATCGAAATATCACATGTACTTCAAAAATACGTACAACTATGATACATCAATAAAAAATACAAAAAAGAATAAACTGTGAAAAAAAGATTGAGATTCAAAAAAAAAAGAAAGAAAGAAATAGCCTAAATATAGAATTTGGGGCGGATGCAGGGAGGTGGGAGAAGGCGGAGCAGGAAGTTGGAGGGTCATACTGGGTTTCTTGTTGACCACTATATCCTGATAAAGAGGGTCTGCTCTGAGAATCTCTATGTCAAGATGCTTAATTTGATTGATATCCTTTGGATAAAGGAGAAACTAGGAATTTGAGGGACATGATAAAAAACTGTAATCAGGGACCATCCATAGTACTTATTTATTTTCTTTTGTAATCCTACTAAGATCTTTGGGCATCTAACTTCTTCCTGACATTTTGACTGGCCACCTTGATTCTAATGGGATCTTCAGATTATTAGAAGACACATGGGAAGGGGCCAAAAGTTCTTGTTTCCAGCCCTCAGGCAGGCCTGATAAAGCCTTGCAAATCCATCACCATTTTCCTTCCCATCAGGGGGTTTGAACCAGCCAGGTGGTACCTGAGAATGGCTCTGCTTGGGCAGGTCTTGGCATTGGTCCAGAGGTGATGCCATCTATTCCCCAGAGGGGGCTGAGATGCTCTGTCTGAGTTAGTTTTTATCTCTCATCTCCAGTACGTGTGTCTTAGTTCATTCAGGCTGCTATAACAAAATACCATAAACTGGGTGGCTTGTAAACAACAGAAATTTATTTCTCACCGTTCTGGAGGCTGGGAACTCCAAGATCCAGGAGCCAGCAGACACTGTCTGGTGAAGGGCCACTTTCTGATTCACAGATGGCACCTTCTCACAGTGCCCTCACACGGTGGAAGGGGCAGGCAGCTGTCCGGGGCTTCTTTTGCAAGAGCACTAATCTCATTCATGATGGGCTTCTCCCTCTTGACCTAATCACCTCCAGAGGTCCCACCTCCTAATATCATCAGCTTGGGGGTTAAGATTTCAACACAGGAAATTTGTAGGGGACACAAACATTCAGACCATAGCACTTTAATTTCCAGATTAATTCCCAGACTCTCAGAGAAATCCTTATTCAAATAAATTAATTCGGAAGAGAATCCCAAACTAATTAGCATGGATTGTTTTCACTGCTCCCATAATCAGAGCTGATGCTCTCTCACTGCCCCGGCCCTGCTGGGAGAGAATTGAGCCCTGCCATGTGCCACTCATCCTCCTTGTCCTTCCTTCATTTCTGGCTCGCATCCCCAGAACGCTTTCCAGATCTTCTGCATTTCTTTTCATGAGATCTCTGCCCATTCCTAATTCTGCATTCCTGACCAGGCCTGGCCTGCTGCTGTTGTTCTGAGCAGGAACTCCAGAGACGCCTTGCCAGGGCACAGGTCCTCGGCCCCTGTCACCCAAGAGACTGGCGACCCCTTAACTCGGCTGAAGACCTATTCATTCTTAAGCCTCAGTTTCCCCTCTCCTCAGAGGCCTCAGGAAGTCTTTCTGTATCTTTGCCCTTGTTCTATGGTGGTGTGTTAGGTCTGTGGAGGTGCCTCTTGCAAATCCCACCCTTTTTCCTTTCCCTCGTGCTAGAAGAACCCTTTTTCTTTCAAAAAGAGGACTTCTGGCTGCTTTCTGCTCCTTCCTCTCTCACCTTAGTTCCTATCCACAGCAGTCTTGAAGCTCGTCTGCTAGTGTGTGGGTGGGTCTGGGGTTCTAAACAGTCTCCAATCTTTGCTTAATTAATGTGGTCCCCAGAGCAGGGGCTGGGGCGGATGAGGAGCCGCAGAGGAGGGGCCTCAGAACCCCCTTCCCTGGCTTCTTCCTGTTTTGCCTAAAAGCTGACTCTGCATCGCACTGACCCCCAGGGCAGCGCTGTCTCCCGACACCAACGGTGATAGCTCTCCTTAATTGCTGGCAACACTTGCTGACTACTCGTGATGTGCTGAGCTTGGTACCGTAAACGCTTTATCTAATCCTTGCTCTGAAGCAGTTCTGAGAGGTGGGTTCTATTATTCTCCCCATCTTACGGAGGAGGACACTGAGATCCAAGCAGTGGCAGAGCCCTGGGAAAAACTCAACTCTGACCCCAGAGCTGGAACGCTTGCCCCAGCCCCAAGCTGGAAACTGTCACTTCTATTCTGAGACGGCCCTGCCAGCTTCTTCTCAGTCGTCAGACTGTTTGGGAAGCTGCATCAACTCTCTCAAGTCGAGAGGACACTTTGAGTAAATGAACACTGACAGGACAGCGGTGCATTCTGCCCCCGCCAGACTCATCTCTGCTCTTCATGACAAAGCTCTGGCCCCCTGTCACTCTGGGCCACATTCTGGTCTGCCTTCGTGTCAGCCCCTAGCATTTCTCCTTTTCTTCCCTGGTGCGTATTGCAAGATGGTCGTCCTGTGTGTCTATTTATTCCTTGTGGCTTGTTTGGGTTCAGTTTAGAGTGTTTGTTTGTTTTTCCCAGACAGAATCAGATCCAGCCTTTCTGCCCCCTCCCTTTTGAGAGGCACTGCTCTTCTCCACTGTGCAAACGATTAACCAATTCGGAGCTGAACTCGGTGGAGGCCATCTCTGTTTCCACCTCCCTTCTAGGCCCGTCCTCTGTACTTTCAAAGCCCCTTGGGCACACTCCCTTGTCCTACAAGATTGCAACTGTGTACCTTCTGTTGCCTCTCCTAGAACAGCAGTTTCAGCCTTCTGGTGCAGCCTGGGACACAGTGGACAACCAATACATGTTTGTTGAATGAATGAATGAATGAACGAATACAGATTTCAATATGTACAATCATGGCACTCTGACAGAACTGCTGTTATGATCCCTTTGGAAAGGACCCGCATGCTTAATTTCAGGATGGAAGGATTGTGGCAACAACATTGTACTGACTCTCTGTTTTCTGGTTCACCAGCGCTCCCTGCACCTGCTGAGAAGCCCACACCGGTCAGGTAAAGAGGGGAGCGCGCTGAGTATTGAGCCAGCCCCGCCCCAGCCCACCATTTCCAGTGAGGGGCTTGGAAGTAAGGTGATCATTGTCCTTTTGCTTTCTTAGAATGTCCCTTGGGCATTTTGGAGTCCGTGTGACAGCCCTCATGTTCATCCCAAGCTGTTTGGCAAGTCCAGGTCGGAGGGTCCTTGCATCAGGTGCTAAATTCTTGTCGAGATATGAAACTTCAATTCCCGGCTCTCCTACTCTGAAGGGGAGAATGAGGTCTTATTAAGAGTGCCTGGCAGAATGTGTTATTTATAAACCCGCCGGCTTATCACCAAGAAGACTGCTATCTTCACCGAGAGAGGCTTTTAAAGATTTCTCTGTTAATATTTGCTTCATCATTTTACAAAGTCTTTAGCTAGGCCTGATCAGACAGTTATTTCTGGCTGGGTACAAATTCTGTTTTCAGAATATTGCTTGGCTCTTTGTTCCTTTCCCCTCCACACTGCCCACCCCCAGCCTGACTCATCTCTTCTAGAACCTTCTCTGTCCTTCCCCAAACCACTGGGAATGATTTACTAAGTGCATTTGCCAGCCAGCTTCCAGACACTGGCTAGAAAGAACAATTTACAGGAACAAAATGTCCCCAACTTGTAACTGGATCATGGTCCAAAATTTATTTGCGAATTAGCCATTGGAATCAGCAATGTTTTTTTCTCATAGAAATAAAGGTGGGGGTAAGGCCTCAAGATAACCCCCAGAGCCCACTTAATACATAATGTGGCTGAATTGTACCACAGTTGAGGGATCTAGGAACAGAATATATGCGGATGCAGAAGAGAGGATTGTGGTGGGGTAGGGGAGGGGAGGACAGGAGGAGAAATTGGAGGGGGGGGGCAGTTTTTCTCCCTCTCTTTATTAACACAGTTCTAGTCCCGGGCCACAGTTCATAATAATCAGGTCTTAGGCACACAGCCTCTTGTGGCCTTAGAGTCAGAAATGATTGGAATTCAGGGTCTGACTCTTGCTAAGCAAACTCATGGCAGCTTGATGTGCCAATCAGAATGGCAGTTACTCACCAACGCTACTGGCTAGCAAGCCCCCAGATAAGCCTGTTGCTACCGGTGTCTTTCCTTCTTGGAAGCAAGTCCACAAGGGAGGCTGGAGTGCAATCAGAAAGCTGTGTGTGAACCTCACTTAGATCAGGGCATCTACTGTCGCAAGCCTGGACGGGACAATTTCAGACCCCACTATTCTCTCCTTTGGACAATCGGTGCGTAATCAAGGCTCAGGACTTGCTTCTTTCACTCTCCCTTTCCTAGGCATCCTGGCTTTTTGCCAGACACATTCTTGCTCTAACTGTGATGATATCTTCAATCAGATCAGAGCCAAAATTGGTAGGCCTGGGAGCCATTCTGAATTTTTAAAGTTAATGTAGTAGTGCTCTGTTTTGATCCCACATGTGTGGATTTCACAGTATAACTAGCAGGAAACAATTTAATTTCTATGTTCTCAGGGGTCATTTTAATTCAATGTTTCTAACCCTCCAACCATGTTCCAACTATATCTTCAGCTATAGATAACATCACTACTTTATGTATATGAGAGGGAAGGGGAGAGCAGAATCAGTCCTCAAAATTCAAAAATATTTGCTGACTCAAATCTTTTTTGGAAATAGTAAGAATATAAAGCAGTTGAACAAAATACATGAAGAAACATAGAGTCATTTGCTAACTTTTATTCTTAATTAAAGCACTCTTTCCCCTACAGCAAATGATCTCATCTAGCTGCTAGAAAGAAAGGTACACAAACTAATTTATACTAATGTGCAAATGACTAGCTAACACTTCTAGTAACATCTTGAGAGTTTTTTCCTTTTTGAAAGCAAGCAGATAGTGATACATATTCATCTTTAACCAGTAGAATTTCAGGCAGTGTTTATGGCTATTTCACAGAGTAGAAAAGCTCGGGGAATATTGTGGGAAAGATTTCAGTTTCAAGCTGGTCTTTTGTTCTGGAGTTCAGCTTCTTTCAGTTAGTTACGGCATCTTCTTTTCTTTCTGAACACCAGTCTAGGAGATTTGTAAGACTCCAAGGTTTATCACAAAAATTTCCATGGCAGGACAACTATCAGAACCTCTCGTTGTTGGGGTGAGAGAGGAGCCAGGTTGCTCAGGAGAGAGTGAGGGCAATTCCTGGCATGTGTGACAATGGGAGACCCTCTCCTAGCTTAACCTGACCTTTCATCTATTTCTGTTGGTCACACTTCTCACCTCTTTCCAAATGCCCCATTTCATTTCCTTTTTTTTTTTTTTTTGGTGACCATGCCCTCTCCAGCCACCCTGGCCCCCTTGCTACTGGTTGGCCAAGCCAGGTGTGCACTCATCTGAGGGCCTGCCTCTCTCTCTGCCTAGAAACTCTTCTCCCAGATTGTTACAACAACCCTCTGTTACCTTACTCAGAGCTCTCCCAGTGCTGCCTCTTCAGAGAGGTATTCCCTGACCTATCAAAAATAGCATCTCCCTTGTGCTCACTTCGGCAGCACATACACTAAAATTGGAACGATACAGAGAAGATTAGCATGGCCCCTGCGCAAGGATGACACACAAATTCGTGAAGCGTTCCATATTTTTAAACAACCCTATCAAAAAGTGGGCAAAGGACATGAACAGAAACTTTTCAAAAGAAGACAGAATAATGGCCAAAAAACATATGAAAAAATGCTCAACATCTCTAATCATCAGGGAAATGCAAATCAAAACCACAATGAGATATCAGTTCTCTCCAGTGAGACTGGCCTTTATCAAAAAGTCCCAAAACAATAAATGTTGGCGTGGATGCGGAGAGATAGGAACACTCATACACTGCTGGTGGGACTGCAAACTAGTGCAACCTCTGTGGAAAGCCATATGGAGATACCTTAAAGAGATGCAAGTAGAATTACCATTTGATCCAGCAATCCCATTACTGGGCATCT
>RJWJ010046044.1:0-11481 GCA_004363605.1 Indri indri | reverse complement strand
CATATGGTAAGTGTATGTTTCACTTTTTTAGAAACTGCCAAATAGCTCTCCAAAGTGTCTGAACCTTCCACTGGGTTCACAGAGTATTTTGTAGGTGCATTCATTACAGCACTTTTCACATTATATATAATCAGGTCCCTATGTGTCTGTTTCCCAGACCAGATGCCAAAATCTTAGGGCTAGAGAGGCCATATGTTATTTTAAAGCCTCTTTCAGATTGTTCTTAGGTAGTTCAAGATCCTTGGTTGTAAGCAACCGAAATAGATTTTGGATAACTTTAGCAGAGAAGGAATTTACTAGAAGGATATTATATACCTAATAGAATGACGGGAAGGCTGTATAACTAGAGTTAGAAAATGTCTAGGAACCAAGAGGCTAGGTGGCATGGAGATGTGCAGATGTCACCACCACTGGACATTTGTCGCCTCTGCTGCCACTGCCAGACTCTCCTATGCTTCTGAATGAATGTCTTCTGAACTGTCTCTGCATCTTTATGTCACTTCTTTGAGATTCAGAAATACCGAGTAGTGGCATCTGATTGATCAAGCTGAGAGCATCTATTCATGTCCAAGATTCCAGGGGACAGGACGAGAAACATATGCTTCTTCCGTTTCTACTGTGGGAAGTGTTAGGCTGACTTTGAAAGTAATAGAAAACTTAATTCCACAGAAAACCCTTCTCCTTGGGTCAAGGTCCAGGTGAAAATACAATCAGGGTTTCAGTTCCGTTTTTCTGAGATCCTCTTTGTCCAACCTTCCTTTTTCTGTGTCAGCTTTATTCTTAGGATGGATAGCCTCATGGATGCAAGATGGCTGCAAACCAGGACTATGAGTCCCCCTCTCTGTTCTGATTGGATATTTCACATTAGGTACCTACCCCTCAGCATTTACCAGGGGAATGCCACGGGCTGACTGACCTGGATCTGGAACACGGGTTCCCGAGCCAATCGCTGACCAGGAGCAGCAGGACAGAGGGGGAGATTGGATGCTCATAGCACAATTCCCAACAGTGCCCGATGGTGCCCATTTCAAGCCTTTGGGCTACAAGAGGTATCCGGGCACAGCAGGCAGCCCTGGCTCTACCAAGTCTGGCAAGAAGAGAAGAAAGTTCCTCCCTGTCTCCTGTGGGCATCTATAGCCTCCAGGAGTACATCAACTATCAATCTCTACCACAGATAGGTGATTCTTCCAAAATGGGAAATTGTTGATATGCCATAAATAGATGGCAGCCATAAAGAAAAAAGGAGAAAAACATTCACTCTAATTGTATTATCACTGGTTCTTCAGGACATTAGAAACTCGCGTTTGTTTAAACTACTGATCCTGCCTCATGAGGCTCATATCCTCAAGAGATTTGTAATATAATACAAAAATATTATGAGTATTTATAATGTAAATATAAAATATTAGAATGTAATATTGACATAATGTAAAAATATAATAAACTTTATTTTTGAATAAGTTTAGATTTACAGAAAAATTACAAAGATAGCATAGAATCCTCATATACTCCACACCCAGTTTCCCTTCTTGTGAATGTCTTTCTTTAGTATGGCACATTTATCACAACCGATGAACAAATATTGATCCACTATAATTAACTAAAGTCCATACTTTATCCACATTGCCTGAGTTTTTACCTAGTATCTTTTTCCCATTCCAGGGTTCCACCCAGGATCCCATATTACATTTAGTTGTCCTGTCTCCTGAGGCTCCTCTTGGCTGTGACAGTTTCTCAAACTTCCCTTATTTTTGATGTTCTCAACAGTTTTGAGAAGTATCGATCAGTTGTTTTATAGAATGTTTCTCCATTGGCATTTGTCTGACATTTTTCTCACGAGCAGACTGGAGTTATGTGTTTTGGGCGAAAGATCACAGAGGTAAAGTGCCAGTCTCATCACATTACACCAAGGTACGTGCTATTGGCATGACTTACCACTGTTGATATTATCCTCCCTTGCCTGGCTGAGGTAGGGTTTGTCAGGATTCTCTGCTGCAAAGTTCCTCTCTTTGGAAGAGGAATCGTATCGCTACATACAGCCCACACTTAACAAGTCAGGAGTTGCGCTCCCCCTCCTTGAGGTCAAAGAGGTTTGTCAATTTTTAACTCTGACATGACATTCTCTGGGTTGTGCTTCCTGACACTCTCTCATGCCCTTGTCATTGGAGATGTGCAGAAAAGAGTTAACACAGAAGGCCCCAGACTGCTGTCCTTAGACAGGTCTGCTTGCAACGTCGGGCTTTGGCTGGTGTCTAGGAGCCTAGATTTCAGGACGGCTCCCAATAATCTCAGAACTGATAGGAGCAGTGTTTAAATTGTTTGTAAAAACGATGTGGGTTTTTTTTTCCTTCCTTAATTATTTTTATTATGGAGGTCACATATTGTATGATTCCATTTGTGTAGAATGACCAGAATGGGCAAATCCACAGAGACAGAAAGGAGATTAGTGATTTCCAGGGGTGGGGGAGGGGAAGTGGGGAGTAACTAGTGGGTACTTTCTGGGGAGATGAAAATGTTCCTAGATTGTGATGAGGATTGCACAACTCTGTGAATATGCTAAAAACCACTGAATTGTACACTTTAAATGGGTGAATTCTATGGCATATAAATTATATCTCAATAAAGCTGCTACAAAAAACCAACAAACAAAAAACCAATGTTTTTCCTTTGGATACATACTTTCCTTCTGGGAGTCTTGGATCTTGTATGAGTTAGGTAGAGGATATACCTGCATACCTTCATGACCAAGCCTCCAGTAAAAACTCTAGGTGCTGAGTTTCTAATGAGTTTCTCTGCTACATAACATGTCCCATATATTGTCACCACTCCTTGCTGGGAGAATTAAGTGTGTTAGGTGTAACTCCACTGGCAGAGGACTCTTGGAAACTTTTACCTGGTTTACTCCAAATTTCACCCATGCATCTTTGCTTATGTTTTGTATCCTTTAGCTGTAATGAATCATAGCCATGAGTACTGTATTCCTTCTAGTGAATCATTGAACCTGGGCATGATTTGGGGGACCCTTCTCATAGGAGACATCTCTACAAGATAGTTTTGTGATGCCTTTTCTGGATCCTTAGTGGTTTCATTGTCTCTGGAAAAGTTTCTAGGTTAATCTTTGGTTTGGCACTCCTTCTTTCACCGGGGAGTATGAATTCATAGCCCTCAAATCTTGTGGCACAGGTTTGAGGTTTTGACTGCTGATGGATGCCGCTATCCCTTGGTAAATAAATAGCATCACTGACACTTCCCTGGATGGGGATCAGTGTTCTTCTGTTTCATTATCATGGGCAGAGCAGCCCTGTGAGCCCCAGCCTTGGCTTTTTCAGGAAGCCCAAAGCCTCACCTCTCACCATGAGAGCACTAATATCCCAGTCCTTGGCCTCTGGGGCCTATGTTGATTTATTAATATTCTTTTGAGAGGTTTGGCTTCAACTCCTCTTTTGTGTCTTTGGTACCTGGGGATTTCCCTTGCTCACTTTCAAGTTTAGCCATACAGTAAAAATTTTTGTTAGACTATTTTTTCCCCATCAATATTACTGTTCGAGGGTGATCCTTTTGTGTCATCTCAGTCCAACTTATTGTCTATAAATTGGAAATAGGGTTTTCTACTCTTGACTTCTGTTTAGCAGGAACCCAAACAAGGTATGTATTAGTAGAAGCAGTGAACAAATGCTGATAAATGGGTCAGACACAACTTTGTTGACGCCTCTCACTCCCAGTTCTGCTTTCTCCACAGTCGTAAGACCTACAGTCGCAGAAGGTCTGCTTGTTCATGACCTAAAATGAAATAAAAACTAGTGTAAAAAAGAAGACCGTTCCCAGTTTCTGGGCATTGTATTACCTAGTCAAGATTGCAGACACCAACCTGTGTATCTGTCTGAGTGGTGATAACACTTCCCACCCTTGAGGGTGCAGCCGAACCAAAATCTGACTACTAGCATTTCACTTGAGGGACCATCTCAGCAGGACATTTCCATTGCTGCTGAGGGGAACAGAGAGGGCTCTTGGAGGAAATGGGTCATAGATTACTGCCATTTAACAGAGGTTTCTCACACTACATTGTATGGACAATGCACAGTCACTTTTGGAATGATAGGCATCAATAGAATCTTTTTTTTTCAATTTTTTTAAGGTGGGGAGTGAGGAGGCTTCAATTACTTTTTCTTTTCTTTTCTTTTCTTTCCTTTCTTTCCTTTCTTTCTTCTTTCTTTCTTTCTTTCTTTCTTTCTTTCTTTCTTTCTTTCTTTCTTTCTTTCTTTCTTTCTTTCTTTCTTTCTTTCTTTCACAGAGTCTGACTCTATTGCCCTGGGTAGAGTGCAGTGGCATCATAGTAACTTACAGCAATCTCAAATTCCTAGGCTCAAGGGATCCCTCCTGCCTCAGCCTCCCCAGTAGCTGGGACTGCAGGCACACACCATGATGCCTGGCTAATTTTTCTATTTTTAGTAGAGAGAGGGTCTCACTCTTGCTCAGGCTGGTCTCGAACTCCTAAGCTCAAGTGATCCTCCCGGCTCAGCCTCCCAGAGTGCTAGGATTACAGGTGTGAGTCACTGCACCCCTCCACCAATAGAATCTTGTTTGGGATCACCCCTGACCATAATTCTAATTAGCTATGTGCAGGGTAGGATGCTATGCAGAGAAGGACTATTGATTTTTCCAAATTGTGGATACATGAAAGGGACATGGGGCTGGTGATTCACCAGAACTCTGGAGAAGAGGGTGGGCCAGAGCAAACAAGACTGACATAAGAGGCAAAGAGAAGAGCTACACAAATTGGGGACTAACAGTAATGATAGGTACTAACGGTCTGGAGGCCAAGGAAGGAGTTGGGGTGGGGACCTCTGTTACACAATCTCAGATCACACTGTATATATTGCCTTCATGGAGATTACTGTCACCACAGCAAAACAATCATTCATGTGATCCTTTATTAATTGTCTGTCTCCTTCACTTGGCAATAAATTCCATGAGGCGATAGAGCATGTCTATGTTACTCACCCAAGGCCTGCAGTGCCAGACATGTCGTAAATATTTGTTGAATAAATGAAGAGTCATGAGTCAATGCTACGTTGGACCTTTTTGCACAATCTGTTCCTGAATCTGAATTAAATTCTGTACTGAACCTCCAAATTCAGCAACTGCCCCACCGTTCCATGCAAAAAGCCCCACTCCACAGTTATTTCATCTCTCTGTTTATGCAGCTCTGATCACAGTGTCACGGCCACCAGGGCAAAGCAAAGGAATTAGTTCTTTGCTTTTTGTTTCATTTTATTCTTCCATTTTCATTTTGGTTTGGCTTGGTTTTGTGACTTCCAAACAAAAAGTAGAGGAAACATCCAAATGACAGAGAAAAACACTACTGTACAATTTTACACTAGTAACTCTATGATACAAGGTAACCATAGAAAAGTTCCAAAATTCTGTCCTTCTTCCTTCTTAACCACACACCACTGTATTAACCCATTACTCTAGGCCTTCTGACTTTTACCTGTAGAGTGGTAGATGGATAACATCTTAAAAATAAGTAGGTAGCCTCTTAAAAATAAGTAACTAGATATCTGGTTTTGGGAATTTTCTATATGAAATTCACTGCTACATATTTACAATGAAGTATTTATTGCTATCATCTATAGAAATAACCTTATGTAAGTAACATTAATATTTGCTCTAAGTGAATAGACATTCTCCACTTTACCTTTGAGGGCAAAGGTGTGAGCCAACTCTGCAAGGCATAGTTTTATTGGTTCTCAATACAGTGATAGGGTAAGTAACATTTGTAATTGGGGGTACTTAGTGTGACCATCTATTCCTTTTAAAAAATTAAGACGTGTAAATTTGAAAACCAGACTGTTACTCAAGAATACCAGAATTTGTGGCTGGGTCTGCTCCTAATGGGAACATTCAGCAGAGTTAACATACTTTACAAATCAGACTGGGAGATTTCCCAAGATGGCCTTTGTTTATATATTTATTAAATACCTGTTATGAGTCAGGTCCTATTCTATACACTGTAGGAGATGCAAAGGTTCTTATCATCTATCATTACAAATCACATACATGCAAAAAGAATCCCTATATCATGAATCATGACATGATGTTTCTTTTTTTGAGGCAGAGTCTCACTCTGTCACCTGCGCTAGAGTGCCGTGGCGTCAGCCTAGTTCACAGCAACCTCAAATTCCTGGGCTCAAGCGATCCTCCTGCCTCAGACTCCCAAATAGCTGAGACTACAGGCACACACCTCGACGCCCCACTAATTTTTCTATTTTTTGTAGAGATGGGGTCTCGCTCTTGCTCAGGCTGGTCTCAAATTCCTAAGCTCAAGCGATCCCCCTGCCTCAGCCTCCCAGAGTGCTAGGATTACAGGTGTGAGCCACCGCGCCCGGCCATGACATGATGTTTTAAAAGAGAGGTAAATTGTTAAAGAGAGTTCAGAGAAAGCTGAGAGGCAATTAAGAAAATCTTGTGGTGGGTGTCACCTGAAAAGTGAAGAGCAGATGCCCGCAGATGAGGATGGGCCCGGGGACAAGGAGCAAGAGCACTGCCTTGGAAAGACCAAGGCAGTTCCGTGGGACTGGGGCACTGGGCACACAGAGAAAGGAGGACAGACATCTGGAAAAGTGGGTATTGAATGCCAAGCTAAGAAACCTGAGCTTAATTTTCCATAAGGAGTTATAAGCCACTGAATAATTTTGGACAAGAACCAAACAGGAAGGCTTTGAGCAGGGCAATAACAAGATTAGTACTCTACTTTAAGTCATCATTTCCCAAATTAGGTGGATCTTTAAAATCATCTTAGGCAATCTATTTAAAAATACAAATTTATAGACTACACTCCCAGACGTCCTTATTCAGTTAGGATCTCTCAAAGATACTGATTTTTTCATCCTGATTCATCCAGTTCCCAGGAGAAGCAGCTCCCCTAGGGATGGTGACAACAGTGGTGACCACCAGGGTCCAGCAGCAGCAGAGTCAGTGGCAATGTTCAGTTCACAGCATGGTGGCGGCAGCAGCGATGGCCCCCAACCAGGCTGGCATGCCCAGTTGCTCTGTCTCCCTTGGTTCACACTCCCTTTCTGAGCTAGGTTCTTCAGCTTTCCTGACGATATGTTCCTACTCCGCTTAGTTACCCAAAATCTTTTTCTGTTGTTTGCAACCAACAGCTCTGTCCAGTACAAAAACCAAGTGGAGTTTTCAGGAATGTTCAATCCTTGCTCCTTACCCTCTACTGACCTCCATATGAGAGAAAGAAACATAGAGATTACCTCTTTGTTCTCTGGGAGAAAACCTAATCACTTGGCAGCACACTCTATCCCTGGCCGTGAAATACACTGCAAAGGTCTTCGAGTGCTCTGATGTAAGTGTGAGATTTACACCGAGCATGTTCACCCCACCTTCTTTCTCACGGCATTATTCCTCTACACCGACGTAGATTTATTTGGCTTAGATGATTTGCCTAGTCAATCAAAACTCCTCTAGCTTTCTCATGCTAGAGTTATTCCAAAGTCTTAACTCTGCAGTCCCCAGCTTCTCTCTTGAATCGAATTCCTCAGATTTCAGCAAAGCTGCAGCTGCAAGGCTGCCGAGACACTTCGAGAAGCAAGCAGCTGTCCCCTGCAGGTCTTCATTCTTTCTGTTTGCTGTCAGGGGTAACTTGTGTGTCTATTTGAAATCCCTGTTTGCCTTAAACAGATTTTAAAAGGAAATGGTAACCCTTAGCCTGGCTGTGGACCTTCACCCCAAGACAAGAATGTGTGAGTTCGTGGCATCTATAGCCTTAGTTTTGATTGTTTGTTTTGACAGGGGACTTTCTTCTTATTCTTTCACATTTGCGGAATCAGGAAAATGAAAGGGTATGAGCTTTATTTTAAAATCAGCTCATTTGTGCTTTTTGAAAGGTCCTTATTTTGACCTGAAGATTCCGAATGCCCTGTTTTTTTCCTCCATGTGCGCTAAGTGGGCTGCGGGCATAGCCTGAAACGGTGAGGAAAGCTGAATGAAGGTGTTCCACACGCAGGAAGTAGGAGGCTGTGCTCTGCTCCAATAACAAGCATGTCCTGTGAAACAGGAGGAGCCAGACTTCCTCGGAAGACGCTGGAATAGCAAAGCTCAAGGACTGCTTTGTTCTACCACTGACACCACATGCTCACTTTCAGGTGGCTTTCGCATCTTAATTTAGAATGATGGGGAAAGACTCCAAATTTCACCTAAAGCAGTGGTTTAGTGTACATGCCTCATAACTATCTGGGATTACTGCTAGAAGTATAGACTTTCAGGCACCACGTCAGACTCACAGACTAAGATTATCTAAAATGTGTGTGTGTGTGTGTGTGTATTGGGGTGAGGGATATGGTTACTTTTAATAAATATTCCAAATGACTCTGTTGTCTTTGGTCCCCAGATCACATTTTCAAAGATGCTGAGCTGAATTAGGCATAGAACCAGCTCTAACAATAAAGTAATGATTTAGGTCAGGAAAAAAAATAATAGAATTAATAGAAATAGATAATGAAGGCAGGCTTTCCGGTGTCTAGAAGGCCTCATGTACAGCAGGTGGAAGTGAAAAGTCAAGAGACCAGGTAGAATACATCCCCCCTCCAGACACCAGGGCTACTACACAGTAGGTGTGTGGTGCTTCTCCCACTTCAATCTCCTGAGTAGCTGGGACTACAGGATCATGCCACCATGCCTGGCTAATTTTTAAATTTTTTGTAAAGACAGGGTCTTGCTATGTTGCCTCGAACTCCTGGCCTCAAAGCAATCCTCCGTTCTCAGCCTCCCAAAGCACTGGGATGACAGGTGTGGGCCACCATACTCAACTAAGAGCCCATTTTTATGATCTCTACCTAACCACTTAAGTTCTGGTAACTAGTGAGTCGGAGTGCCCCTAGAGACCAAGCCTGGTAGTGTCAGTAGCTCTCCTGCCTGGCCGACTGCAGTTGCTAGTGGCACTGAGGAAGTTATACAGGTGATAGCACTGCAGGGTTGGGATCAGGAACAGCTGTAGTGGCTCCCCCATTCCTTCTCAGAGACGTGTACTCCCAAGGGCAGACTGGAGGAGTGCTGGGAAACAGAACAGTTGACGGATTAGCCTGGAAAGGGATAACAGAGACAACTCTTTCTACTATAGCGCCACAAAGAAGAATCCCACATACAAGGTTAAAACCCATAAAATGAAAAAAAAGAAGAAAGTCTATGAAGTGGGCTTATAATCTAGGTGCAGTAGAAACAGCCCTTCAGAATCACTACCGAGGAATTAATAACATTCATATCACTGCATCATGTCTCATTTACAAAATAATAACAAGTACTATATGATACATGCTTACCACATGCCAGGAATTGGGTAGCACACTTTATATACATCACTGTTGATGTTGTTGTTTTGAGACATTTTCTTGCCTGGACTAGAGTTCAATAGCACGATCATAGCTCACAGCAACCTCAAACTCCTGGGCTCAAGTGATTCTCCTGGTTCAGCCTCCCGAGTAGCTAGGACAACAGGTGCATGCCATTGTGCCCAGCTAATTTTCTTTTTTTTAATTTTCTGTAGAGGTAGGGTCTCCTGTGTTGCCCAAACTGGTCTCAAACTCCTGGGCTTAAGCTATCCTCCTGCCTCAGCCTCCCAAAGTGCTAGGATTACAGAGGTAAGCCATCATGCCTGGCCTATACATTATTGTTAATCTTCATGTCACAGGTAAAAGATTGTGAGCATATTAAACCAAAGTATTTGTCCTAAGTAATCCCTGGAGCAAAGTCATGCCATAGATAACATTTCCAGAGCCACTCATAAGGCATTTATAACATAGAGGTTTACATCTCAGCATAGAGTGGATACCACTCCCATCAAATGGTTATGCCATGAAGCCATCTGCCCCAATAAACAACAAATAGGAGGCTATAACACAGAAAGTGAACAGTGGAAATTCAAACCTTTTGTTCCTAGGAGATTTTAAGAGAAAGATGGGGCATACAAAGAGAAAAACAGAGACCTTTCTTCTCTTTGCTCCTCAGGGCTGACACTCCGGATGGAGATAGAAATATCAAGTGGGTGTTAGAAATATCCAGGGATCCAAAGAATGTCAGACTTGGTGACCTCCTTTCCCAGCCATTTTCCTGGGCTGGGATTATTTCCCCATCATGCCTGGGGAAGACTGCTGGGCAAGGAGGGCTGCTTGAAAGGAGCTGTGGCTCCTGGGACCCTGCAGGAGGGGAACTAGGAGAGTCATATCCCACCCTCACTCCCCTCCTTCCTTCCAATGGCTTTTCAGGGCTCCTCACTGGCCAAATACAACCGGAAACCACTGAAGAAGCACATACAAGCCAGCCTTGGGGCAAAGAGCGGGATGGAGGAGCGTATAATCAGAGGGGCCAGTGGTGACACAGCACACCTGCTTACCTTTCTCATATCTCCACGGCCCTCCTGTACTTCACACACACACACACACACACACACACACACACACACACACACAGTGGCTGAGCAACTCTCAACCTAACAGTTTCTCACCTTGGATCACAGCCACTGTATTGTGGGGCTTTGTACGTGTTGTTCCCACTCTCTAAACACTCTTTCTTTTACCTATACTCATCCTTTCAGTCTTGGTCTAGACATCGTTTTCTCCAAGGAACCCTTCTTGGTTTCCTAGGCTGATCCGGATGCCCCAGCTCTGTGTTCCCACGATAACAGTGGTTAACCATTTTTAAGTGTATACAGTGGCAGGCACTGTTCTAAATAACCCTTAACATGTGTTAATTCATTTATTCCCCCTCCCCCTTTTTTTTTGAGACAGAGTCTTGCTCTGTTGCCTGGGCTAGAGTGTCATGGCATCAGCCTAGCTCACAGCAACCTCAGACTCCTGGGCTCAAATGATCCTCCTGCCTCAGCTTCCTGAGTAGCTGGGATTACAGGCATGTGCCACCATGCCCAGCTATTTTTTTCTATTTTTAGTTGCCTGCCTAATTTTTTTTTTCTATTTTTTAGAAGAGACAGGGTCTCGTTCTTGCTCAGGCTGATGTTGAACTCCCGATCTCAAGCAATCCTCCTGCCTTGGCCTCCCAGAGTGCTAGGATCACAGGTGTACGACACTGCGCCAGGCCAAATTTATTTATTCTTTATAATCGTATCAAAAAGATACTATCATTATCTCCAATTTACAGACAAGAAAAGTGAGAAACAGAGCAGTTAACCGATCAAGGTCACACAAGTAATTAAGGATGGGGCCTAGATCTGAGTTTGGATACACAGGCTCCAGGGCCCATGCTGTTAAAGTGTTTCCTGTTCCAAACTGTGCTTATCCCTCAACCATTCACAGTGCCTAGGACATAGAAGGCACTCAGTAAGTACTAGAAGATTTAATTGGTTAGTTAGCTAATGAATCTATGTAGGATCGGGGTCCTAAGTTAGTTTTTTAAGAACATTTGGGTGAGAAGGATTTGTTACTTAGCTTTTGGTTTGTCGCCATCAAATGCTTACAT
>RJWJ010046043.1:0-11398 GCA_004363605.1 Indri indri | reverse complement strand
GCTAGCCATCCTATTGTTGATATTTAATAATGCCAAACAATAATGGGGGGCTCATTAGGCCAGAGGAGGTCGTGAAAAGTGTTCGTCATTGGTGGCTGCCTCTAGGTAGGGTCCCATTCAAACCATTTTAGAGACAGGAGGCTCAATGCCATTTGTAAAGCTGTCATGAGAAAGAAAAGCCACAGCCACCACTCCAGTTGTAAATAAAAGAGGATGAAGACAGTGACAACACTGCTTTGTGTACAAGGTAGGGAGGCTGAATGTTGGGGTTGTGGGGAGCTCAGGACTTGAGATTGACCTTGAAGAAAGGATAAGATTCAGATGAGCTGAGAGGAGGTAGAGGTGCCTTCTGCCTTGGCACTAAGGAAAATATATACCTTGCTCAAAGCATGGTGAGTGGACTAGACAAGTCACTCCTTGTGTTTCCTTTTTCCAAGTAAAATATTTCTTTTGGTACAATGGACAAGGATCAAAATACGATTTTTCCCTATTTGCAGAAGTGAAAGCATATTTTCCAAGGAAGTCCTATTTTTACCCCCCATTCGAATCTTTACCAAGTGGTATCAATATCCTTTAATGTACACACTACCCTAATTCTCTTCTGTATCCCTCCTGCCTGGAGCTTGAAGGCTCAGGTGCTGCCAGCCACACAGCCGTCTATTATCTATACATCCCGTGTCACCAATGGCGGCAAGTCACAGTGGGCCAAAACACTTAGGGAATAGGGACCAGTATTGGTAGTTAGAAGGAAGGACTTCTGGTAAATTGAATTTTCTGTTCAACTCAGAATTAACCAGTTCAATGCTTGACACTGAAAATCTTTCAAATGATGACTAAGTCCACTCCTCTATCTCAATGGACAGTCTAGGGAAGGGAATTGAACCTTTTTTTGGTGGTTTGGGAAGCCATAGGTTCTTAGGTTTATCACTCATTTGAGCATCAACCCTCTTGCATCACACTAAAGAATGAAAAAGAGAAAGTATAGGGAACTGGATAGACCTAGAGCTGAGTCCACGATGATCTCAAGAAATCAAGAGGTCCTACTGCTTTCTCTTTTTTCTTCTTTAAATTTCTGATACCAATTTACTTTCAAGTGTCATGTGTCTTTCCCTTAAAAGGCAATAAAAGAGGAAAAAACAATTAATTATGTTATTTAGATGCTGGAGTGTAGTTAATCAAGGCTTTATTATATATTACAGTCTTCTCAAATGTTACCACTAACTTTATTTTCTATTTCTTTATTTTACTATGGTGTTCATAGTAGATTGGAATAAATGTTACATATTAGAGTAATATGTCATTTATATGAATATATATGAGGATGAGTTTTTTCAGATAAATGAAACACCAATCCTTTTTAAAAATTATAGTAATTTTGATTAAAATTATTTTAAATGTATCCCGTGTTTCCCTGCCTTATAGAACAAACTTCACTTATGCTATAAAATACTGATGCCTTCCAGAGGCTTCCTGATAGGTAGGGTAAACATTTCTAACCCCTATTGGCCACTTAAACTTTGCTAATATATTGCAAAATGAAAAAGAGAAATAGCCAAGTTTATTTGAGTTAAATACAAGAGTAAATAGTTCTTAGTAAAGGATCTCAAAAGATCTCATATGAATAGAATAACCGTATATTTACTGTCCAACATATTTGAGTGAATGGAGGTACCATCAATGAATATGCCAAATTGTGTTCCAGAAAAACTGGGTGATACCATATGTATGGACCATATATATGTATTGTTGCCACAAAGTTTCTTCTTCGGATTCCAGTCTGGCTCTTGACAATATTCCAGACAGCTTGTTGCTCATCAATCTATCTATTCATTCCAAGCTAGGGGTCTATACCTAGGTCCTGTTTACATGTAAAGATTTGTACTATGCACTGAAAGTATGCAAAGATGGAAAATGGGGGAAAAACACTGAGGGAAAGATTATGGCAGTTCAGGTTTTCAGATACAAACAAATAAGGTCTCTCTATAGCTGGTTTATTTTCAAAATTTATAAACTAATTCCTGTGTTGCTGAACTGATCCTAAATTACTAAATTTTTAAATTTCCTTGAAGGTTTTGATTCATCTTTTCAAACAGACCAGTGAACTAACGCTTTGGAATTGACTGCAGGCTACATGGATTCCACAGAGAGAGTCTTAGGTGAAGGAAAATGTAACAGCAGGGCTACAGCTTAACTACAAAATATTTAGGGGCAGGGAGTGGTCACCAGAATTCTACCTTTCACTCTTATGAAGTTCACACTGCCTTTTCTGGCACTGAACACCAGGGTCTTTGAGACAGAGGTCAGGAAATTGAGTGTTTCAAGCCTCATTAAAGAGTGTGGTTATTATAGGAAGAGAGAGAAATGTATTGAAAATAGGCCAGGACACTTATCCCCAGACACAAATGACTGTATAGTTACTTCGACCTGCTAGAAAATAATTACCATCCAGGGACGAGACTTTGTCATGAAGAGCCTTAGTGTGCACAGTCAACCCAGCTGATGTTTGCAGAGAGGGCAGGATATGGAAAGGGGCCCGAGGAGAGGGCTCAATTAAGAGCCAATATTCACTCTGCTAAGAGCTCTCTGCCATGGCCCTGGCTGTCTGATTATCATCTTCCCTGAAAGGGAAACTAGCCAGGCTCTCCTTCAGAAACTTACTCTCTGAAATGGTGCCTTGGGCAGCTCTGAACTCAGTAAGAGCCACATGCCACCAGAGCCACAAGATTAAGAGACAATCGAGAAACCCTCTGTACCTGGAAAGTGCAACCTAAGTTCACTGCCTGACCATGGTCACTTTGAATTGATTCCTTACAATTTTTGCTGGAAAAAGATTATAGACTAGATGACTATCAATACCCCTGTGGTTGCAACCAAGGGAGTTCCCGTGCCTGTCCCCACATGCCATGGAGATAGTGACAGGACAAGAAGTGAGGAAGGTGATAGCCTAGCGGGTTCTGCTAGGCCATCCTTTGTGACTCACTCTTTGTCAGTGCAAATTTTGGAGCCAGTGTGGTTGCTTCTTGCTCCCATCTCTCATGGCCCCACTGACCATCATGGGGAGAAATCCCTCTTCCTTTTTGTTCAGTTGAGATAGAGTTGGAGTTTTAAAAGGGAATTTTTATAGGAAATGAAGAAAACAAACCTAAAAGAATGAAACACCCACAGAAGCAGAGAAACAAGCAGAGTACTAGTTCCCAAACCAGACTGCCCATCAGAATAACCTACAGAACTTCTTTAAATACCTAGTCCCATGCCCCCCACCCAACCTATAAATTAAGATTTCAAGGAATAAAGCCTATGAATTAGTGTTTTTATTAAAATCCTCAGATGATATTTATGCACCAGCCTCCACTGTCTTTACACCAAACTTGGGAACCATTTCTCTAATTTCCTAATCCTATCCAACCTAGTCTAGCCAAATCATTTATACAATTTTGTTTTGTGGCAGCAGGCAGTGTTCAAACCTCATCACAAAGGGATATATAAAATTATATTAATAGATAATTTATAAATCGAGACCTGCTCTGAGTAAATATCAATGTTAACCTTGAATGTGAATGGATTAAATGTTCCACTTAAAAGATACAGATTGGTAGAATGGATAGCAAAACATGATCCAACTATATACCGCTTATAAGAAACTTGCCTTACCATTAAAGATACATACAGACTGAAAGGGGTGGAAAAAGATGTTCCATGCAAACAGAAACTAAAAGCAAGCAGAAGTATATATATACTTACATGAAAGGAAACACGCTTGAAATCAAAAACAGTAATAAAAAATAAAAAAGATCATTATACAATGATAAAGGTATCAATTCAGCAAGAGGATATAACAATCCTAAATACATATGCACCCACCATCACAGGACCCAGATTCACTTAACAAATATTACTAGAACTAAAGAAAGAGATAGACAGCAACACAATAATTGTGGGGAACTTCAACAACCCACTCACAGCACTAGACAGTTCATCAAGATAGAAAATCGACAAAGAACCATTGAACTTAAATTGGACTTGAGACCAAAGGGCTTAACAGACATTTACAGAACATTCCACCCAACACCTACAGAATATACATTATTTTCATAAGCACATGGAACATTCTCCAAGATAGATCATATTTCAGGCCACAAAACAAGTCTTAATTTTAACAAAATCAAAATCATATCAAGTATCTTCTCAGGCCACCAAGGAATAAACTAGAAGTCAATACAAAGAGAAACTTCAGAAATTATACAAACACGTGGAAATTAAACATGCTTCTGAATGATCTCAGAGTCAACAAAGAAATAAAGATGGAAATTAAAGAAATTTTTGAAATTAATGAAAATGAAAATACCTCATATCAAAACCTGTAGGATACAGTAAAAACAGAGCTAAAAGGGAATTTTATACCATAAAATGCCTACATCAAGAAAGTAGAAAGATAACAAATTAACAACCTAAAATCACACTTCAAGGAAGGAACTAGAAAAACAAGAACAAACCAAACCCAGAGTTAGCAGAAGAAAAGAAATAACAAAGATCAGAATGGAATTAAATGAAATAGAGACCCCATCCAAAAAATACAAGGGATCAATGAAATGAATTTGGTTCTTCAAACAGATAAACAAAATTGATAAACCACTAGCTAGACCAACCAAGAAAAGACCTAAATAAACACAATCAGAAACCAAAAAGGAGATAACAACTGATACAAAAGATTATCAAAGACTATTATGAACAATCATACTCTCACAAATTAGAAAACCCAGAGGAAATGGATGAATTCCTGAACACATACACCCTCACAAGATTGAACCAGGAATAAACAAAACTAAATAGACCAATAATTAGAAGCAAAATTGAATCAGTAATAAAAATTTCCCAACAAAGAAAAACTCAGGACCAGATGGATTCACAACCAAATTCTACTAGACATACAAAGAAGAACTGGTGCCAATTCTACTGAAACTGTTCCAAAAAAAAAAAAACAAGCAGGAGGGAATCCTCCCTAACTCATTCTACAAAGCCAGTATCTCCCTAATATCAAAGCCAGGAAAGGATGCAATAAAAAAAAAGAAACCTGCAGACCAATATCTCTGATGAATATAGACTGTACCTATTCTCAAACAGAAATTTCTGGACAGTGAGGATTCCTACAAATACCTCTTGTTCAGTCTTCACTTAGAGAATTCAGCTGTCAGTATCAATATAGGCTACCATTTGCCTGCATTAAATTATTAATTACTCTCAAATATTTCATATTCTTAGAACCAAGTTAGACATAATTTCTTATAAAATGAATAAATTCAAGTTTATAAAATAATTTAAAATAGCTTATTGCCACCCCAACAGGTACCCCCACATTAGTAATTTGTGAGTGCTACAGAGTTATGCCAAGCTTGCCTTCCAGACATCTTATCACTTCCAACATAAGCAGGATTCAGACTTCATAGATCAGCCACTTAGTTGTTCCAACCCTGTATGTTATTTGTTTAAAGAAGGCAGAAATGTACAGAAATGTCCTCCTAAGTAATTTTCTCCAAGATTATTTTAAGAGAAGCAGTTTATATGTGTCCACCCTTGTTTATGGCACCTGAGTTTGTACTATTTATGGTCTATACAAATACTAACAGTTTTAATTTGTATTTACCTATCTTTTCTGTTTGGGTTTGTTATTCTTCATTTATTTTCAAAATCTATTTAATAAGAGAGAATGATAACAAGATTTCTTAGTCTAAAAACTTATTTTATATCAGAATTTTAAGGCATAAGTATTATATCCTAATTAGGTTTTTTTTTTCCTGGCAACTATGTTATAGAAAATAACCATCTAAGACCTGTAATGGGGAGATATTTTAAACCAAATCTATAGCAGTGAGAATATTTAGTGGATGGCCCATAACATTCAGAGATGCACCTTTCCAAATGTAAAGATTCTTTAGCTTATGACCACTAACTAGTTTAGGTCTCAAAACTGAGAAATAAAGAGATGACAGCAATAAAAATGAAATTGGTAATCAGAGAGTCTCTATGTTTTCTGGAGGTCTCAAAAGCCAGAAATCATTAACTAGCCTCTCTGCCATGACTTTTTCCTTGAGAAGTTTGAAATCTACTAGGTGGAGAAAGACACATTCTCAAATTAGTTTAAATGGATAAGTATGTACAGAGTCGATAAGGACATGAAAGAGTCAGATGTTTTTAGGGAGCAGTTAGCACTTCAATGTGTCTGGACCTCGGGGTGGAAAGGAGAGTACAGGAAGAAATGAGGCTGAGAATTTGACAAGTGCTCGATCGTGGAGGATTTGTGGCTGTCATATAAAAGTACCTGGACTTCATCCTACAATGATAAGAACCCACAGAAGAGTTTTAAGGAGGGAAAGCGTTAAAAATATTACCTTTTAGTTTTGAAAAGACAACTCTTATCTATGTGGTATTCTAAATTACTAAACTGGATGTATAGTATAATACCGGTTTTATAAATAAACCTGTATGTGTTTGTGTGTATATATGGTTTATACATATCGACAAATTAGCATATTTAAAATAAACTCAGTAGTTACCACCATGGGGTAGGTTCAGGGTTGAGAGATAGGACGTCTAGCATAAATGCATTATTTGAATTTCCAAAATAAGCATCTATTTGTTTTTTAAATTAAAAAGAAACCTCTCTGGCAGTGGTGTTGATGTGCAAGATGGGAGTTAAAGAAACCAATTAAGAAGTTGTTGCAATTTAGTTGTCCAGATGATAGACAATGAGAGTCTAAACAAAAGCAGTGACATCAGGAAAGAGAAAGGAGGAGGTGGATTTGAGTAATATGAAGGATGCAGACTAAAGAACGTGGTAACAGTAACTGTGGGGAGAGTTAGAATGACTTCCAGGTTTCTAGCTGGAGCGACTTGGCCACCAGCATAAGAAATATAGAGTGAAACATAGAATCTGTGGAAACATATACCTTCAGGTTTTGAAATGTTAAGTTTGAGACATCTTGGGGCATCCAGGCAGAAATGATCTGGTTAGGGAATTAGGTTTCTATACCTGGAACTATGAGAAAAAGTGAGCTCATTAGTAACAGAGCTGAGAGTAAGAGCAACATATGCTAAGTATATTAGGCAGTATCCCTGCAGGATCCAGAATGAACCTTAGATGGTTCAAACACAGACAGGACTAACATTAGATCATTAAATCTGAAATGTCTGATTTCACATCAAAAGTTTATTATATCTCCAACAAAAAGCAGTAGAATTAATCAAAGTATTCGCCTAAACTATCAACAGAGTTTTGCCATCTTAACGGTAGCTTGTTTATGCCAGCAGTGAAGAAGCCTGGAGAGCGAGGGGCAATGAAATCATGAAAGGCATTTTCCTTGTTGAGAATTGAATATTTTTCCTTGCAAGAAGTGGTCAAAAGCCTGGAAGAAGTGGTAGTCAGTTGGTACAAGGTCTGGTGAATACGGTAGATGACAGTTTCTAAGTCCAGCTTTGGTAGTTTGAGCAGCATTGTTTATGTGACAGTATTGTCATACAAGAGGATTGGCCTGTCTCCATTGACCAATCTTGGCTGCCTAATTGCAAGCATCCTCATCATTTCATCCAATCGGTTGCAGTAGACATCTGCTGTAATCATTTGACCAGGTTTCACAAAGCTGTAGTGGATAAAACCAGCGTTGCACCACCAGATAGACACCATTAGCTTTTTTTTTTTTTTTTTGAGACAGAGTCTCACTGTGTTGCCCGGACTAGAGTGCCGTGGCATTAGCCTAGCTCACAGCAACCTCAAACTCCTGGGCTCAAGCAATTCTACTGCCTCAGCCTCCTGAGTAGCTGGGACTACAGGCATGTGCCACCATGCCTGGCTAATTTTTTCTATATATTTTTAGTTGTCCAATTAATTTCTTTATTTTTTAGTAGAGATGGGGTCTCGCTCTTGCTCAGACTGGTTTCAAACTCCTGAGCTCAAACAATCTGCCCGCCTCGGCCTCCCAGAGTGCTAGGATTACAGGCGTGAGATGAATATTTTGTTTTGGACTCTGTTTCAGCACTTCGTCTTTATCCAGCCATTATGCTGAATGCTTGTGATTATCAAAAAGAATCCATTTTCATCACAAATAACTACAGTGTAGAGATGGTTCGCCTTCATGTTGTGACAGCAAAGAAAGGCACGCTTCAAGACAATTTCTCTTCTGCTGCTCATTATATTCATGCAGAACCCATCTATCCAGCTTCTTTACCTTGCCAATTTGTTTCAAATGGTCCAATACTGTTGGAGTAGTGATGTCAACCCTCACTGCTAATTCATGCGTAGGTTGAGATGAATTTGCTTCCACTACAACTTTCAGCTCATCATTATCCACCTTGGTCTCAGGTCACCCATGTGGCTCCTTTTCAAGATTAAAATCACCAGAATGGAACTTCTCAAACCACCAGTGTACTGTGTGTTTGTTACCCACATCCTTCCAGAACACTTTGTTGATATTCTGAGCTGTCTGTGCTGCATTGGTTCCACAATGGAACTCATATTCAAAAATAACATGAATTTTTAATTTATCCATGGTTTCACAAAAACGGCTCTAAAAAATTTTGACAGATAATCACAAGCCAAAACATGCATTTGAAAGAATGAGGATGTACCTTCCACAATAAAAAACAAGAAGTGTCACAGTGAAATGTCAGAGATAGCAACTGTCAAACCTAGCACTGAAGGAAATCGGACATTCCATACTTAATAACCTAATACTAGCAGTGTGGGAAAAGGAACAAACCAGGGAAATCAGGCATCCAGAAACTAACAACAGTGGGAAGCTCCTAGTGCCTCTAGGGAACAGGGGAAGAAATTAAGTACTAGAGACCACTGAGAACTGAAACCATGGAGGAAGGACACTTGCTCAAAATTTGAGTAGTAGAGGGAAGCTGTGATTGCCAACGGTGGCTCCAAAGCAGAGATGAAGCAGGAAGAAATTCCCTCTCTCTCCTCCCTTCTCCTACCTCCATTTTTCTGACTCCCATTGGCCAAATGGAACCACAGGAAGACAGAGATCAAGGGAGTCTGGGTGATGGAGTCCATGGAGACCAGCCTCCTGGGTCACAGAGGTAGACAAATGCAGAGGATGAATCTGTGAGAGAATAGACAATCATCATCACATTGACTCCTATTTGATGATCTCACCCCACCAAGTGATTTCTCCGGAGAGAGTACAGCGACCTCCTCTGGGAGGGAGAACAAACTGATACACATGAAATAATTACCAAGAAGCTAAGGGCAGCACCATGCTGTCCTGGATTCAGGAAACATTTCAACCTGGGCTCTAATCCCTACTTTGCCACTGTGTTATTGTGGGAAATTCACCAAATTTCTCCCAGTCTTCACCTGTGAAATGAAGATTAAAATATTGCAGAATTCACGGGACTATCATGAGGATTAAATTAGCTACTGTGTAAACATTTAACCCAATGCTTGTTACAAAGTAAATGCTTGGTGAATGTTAAGAGAAGGAGATATTGATAATGAAAACGAAGGGGAGTTGTCACAAATTCAAATCTGAAAAAGGTTAATATGAGCCAGAGTAGACAGCTTTTTAAAGCACAGCTTGAATTGTAGGTAAGATTTAAGGGTAGGCATAGGGGAACGCATGCATGCTTCTTGGAAGACATGGAGTTAAGAAGAGCATCATGCTCAGAGGACCATAAGGGGGACTGAGGGAGGAGAATGGATGTCTTACTCTCATGCCATCTCTAAGAGCCAGCATTACAGAAAAGACACACACACACACATCATCCCAATATCATCCTATCACCTGTGCCTTGTGGCCATCAGCCCTCATTTCTCTGCAAGAAATTATTTTTGAATGTCTTGTAGGATTTTCCTTTCTGAAGTACAATTTTGCGACTGCAGTAACATATTAAAAGGATAGATCTGTGGAATAGAAGTTCTTCAGACTCTTGTCAGGGTAGAGAATGTAGCTCAGAGAGATTGGCCCGATACCTAATTTTCAGAAAGTCTACCTTGACAAAAAGTGGCTCCTGGTACTGTACAAATGCCTTTGATTTCCAACAGAAAATTCTAACCTATCCCCCATATTTTCACATCTCCTAATATCTGCCTGACACTACGCCCCAGTTGCTGCGAGTGTAGACGTGTTAACTTCCCTAACAGTGTGAGATCATTAGGAGAAGGACTTGCTACCCTACCTCCCTCTCATCCATCACAGCTCTGGTTCCCAAATGCAACCCTGCACCAGAATCACCTGGGACAATTAACTGGATCGGTAGAAGAAAAGGATGGAAAAAAGTGGTGAGTAACTGCCATGTTTCTGCCTTGGGTACGTGGGTGGGCAGAGACACAGACGGGAGATTATGGAAGGAGTGGGGATGGAGACGTCGTTTGCAGGAAGGATGTTGGCCAAATGATTAAGTTGAGTTTCGTGTTGCAATATCATGGCCAGGTAGTTCTGTTTTATTTCATATATGAATCTCAGAAGAGGAATCTGGGCCCCGGGTTTAAATGTGGAGGTTACTGGTACACAGCTGTTGGGTAAAGCCATACATGTAACAAGATACTCCAGGGAGTGTATTTTGATAAAAAGGAATACTGAGGAAGGAAGGTATTTCTAGGACAGATTGAAGATGAAGGGCTGGCTAAAGAGATTTGAAAAGAATAACTATGGAGTATTAGAGAATAAGTCTGCTCAGCCCCCTTCCAAATCCAAAATTCTTATCATTAATGTTTTCGAAGATGAGAGGGAACTGAAATTAATCTTCTCCCCCAGTAGTTTGTAAAAGCCATTCTTTTTCTCCTTTCGAATTTTGGGACATTTGCCCATCTGGTTTCTGGCTTCTCTCCCATTCTCCATGATTTCTGAAAGATTACCAGCAGGTTATATGCAAACCATCATAATTTTTATAGCAGAAAATCTCTTTTCCTCCTAGGTAAAACAACAAGCTTTAATTTTCCTTTACCTAAATGCCACCAAAGGAAAGAAGCCAGTTAATTATTTGTCTTTTAAAACATGTTTTTCATTGCATTTGCAAAGGTTTACAAGGAATACATCTAGTGCTTAATTGCTTGTAGCTAGGGAATACAATTATTATTCTGGAGCCTACCAAATATTTATTGTGATTGCTTCAGCCTAGGTTTCAGGCTCATACCACAAAGATTGAAACTAATTGAGCCCAAACCCCAAAGCTATTAAATGATGGCAGATTCGTGTTGAAAAACAGGGGTTATGTCAAGCCTTTGACGTTGTGGGGGGTTGTTAATGTATTTTTCTGTGCTGCTAGGAAAAAAAAAACCTGATTGACAGAATTCATTCTTTGCCATATAATTATCTACTTCTTTGTTGACCCATCTGGTCCCCTTAACAGTGTGCTAATACCATCATAAAACAATCAGATTAAATTGGTCTTCTGGTGA
>RJWJ010046042.1:0-11515 GCA_004363605.1 Indri indri | reverse complement strand
GTGCAAGTGTTATGCCTGATCACCTTATTTAAATGACAACTTTCTACCGGCTCCTGGGATGTCACGTATCTGCATCACCTTTCCTATGGCACATATCACACTCTCTCATATTCATTATCTGTTATGTTTACTTGGTCGGATTTTTGGTTCTCCTTCCACCATCCCTAGAAGGTAGTGATGGTAGGGATCTTTGTCTACTCATTCACAGATATTGGCATGTGCTTACAAAACTTTCTATCCTACAATATGTATTTCATAAATAAATGAATGCATACAAACTCAGTTGTCACTTCAGGGACGTCTTCTGTGACGGTTCTAGTAAAAAGAAGTGCTCAGCTTCAAATTTCCTTCCTGTCCCGATTTTTTCTTAATTATATTAGCCTATTATAATATATTACATTATTATACGATGTCTATTTGGAAAGTATCCAGCCATGTAATAAGAAAAATAGAGACCCTTATTGAAGAAGATACGAGATACAGGAAACATTGTACATAGGACAATGACGCCTTGGTCCCCTTCAAAGTAGCACCATGGGTCCTCACACAGTTTTCCCAGCATCCTTCTCAGCGAAGAAATGTTCAAGCTTAATGCAAAATTTGGTGCAGATTAGTTGCTTTACTCGCTCAGTCATTTAGAATGCAGTGGCCACACAGTACACATGCTCACTCAACGGTGCCTAGTGCCCCACTGACGGGTACAGTGATGGCATCATTGTTCACACATGTGCATCCCAGTCCATTCGCCTTGGCTGCCAGGTTACATCAATGTTGCACAAACTGTTCTCCTTATATTAACAATGGCTGGATGCTTTCTGGGTAGACCTTGTATATGCCTTATGTTCTCTCTCTAGAGGGTGTTCTCTCTTTGTCTCCACCCCCCATACACAATTTTTATTTGTTTTTTAGTTTACTATTAGAACATAAAACTTTCAAGGATAGTGACAGTTTTTCACAGGTATCCACTGTTACACCTCCTAACACAGAATAAATGGATAGTAAATATTTGTTGATTTTTTTTTAAGTGGGGCTATAAAGATATTAGCTTTTTCTGTGTTGCTATAATGTAATGAATAATTTCTGTTTTACATTTCTCTGGATAGAAAACTATTGTCTGGTGTTGATGGCTGATTTAGTGCTCTTTTATTCAAGTGAGCAAGAGCAAACAAATCAGTTAGACATTTATTCCCAGCATTTATGCTATGATCCTTTCACTGAGCAAAATTTAGAGTATGATTGTGTCCAGTTGTTTTGCTTGCCAAAAATCACCCAGGTATTCAGAGTCTCCTTCCCTCACCCTCGCATTTTCTTGGCTTCAAAAGATGCATACCCCAAATTCTACTAACGGTGAATTGGCACTGTGAAGAGTCTGGCTCTGTCCAAGGCAATTTCACACAGCTGGCCAAAGCAATTGCATGGTGGGATGCTGTTTTTCTACTTAAATATACTTGTGGTCTAAAAAGAGTTCACTATTTCATAGTTGTTTAGTTTTGATCCAACAGAGCCTACATTTTCCACTGCACTTTGGCAACCCTTTAGCTTCAGAGGCTGCCCATACTGACATGGCATGCACGAGGCAATGATACCCAGATTTGCTAAACAGACTCGAAGCTTGTGTCTGTGTAATCTTTTCTGACCTAGGTCACACAGTTCTGTTGATTTATTTACAAAGTTTGTGGCACAGGAGACCATACCCAAAGATCCAAAAGTAGCTGTGCATTTGTTGCTCTACTTGATTTAGTTACAAACACAAGTAGGTACAGTAAAGAAAAAGAAGCCTCAATTTCAACTTCAAAATCCAGTAGTTTTATTTTCTAAAATTACAATAATGGTTATAATCAAAGTGATCGTTTCAAAGTTGACAAGGCAGGAGGTGAATGCAGATCATATTAGATCTGTTGCTAAGCCTCTTGCCTAACAATTAGCAGTCACTATTTAGTCATTCATTTATTAATTCACTGAAAAATAGTTACCAAAACCTATAACATATGCAATGTTAGACAAGGCATTTAGAGATAAAAGCTTCCACAATCCTAATTATGCAAAACATGAAAAAAATTAGAAGACAAAAGAATCATAGATATAGTGATTATAATGAGTTTATATCCAATTTAAAAATATTAAGGTACCTATTTTCAAAATGTATCACCTGCACATGCAGATACATCATTATTAGTTGGTTTGACTCATTATTTGCTGCATATTGTGTAAACATGAATTTGATGTTTGGATTTAGAAAAATATTAGAATATCAGGAAGAGAAAATGCTGTAAAGTCACACTCTTTTGCACTGTTTCTTTGCAAAGGGAGAATAAATAATAGAAAAAAAGAGATAGGGAAGAATCAATTAATATTTACACTCCCATGTTCACTGAAGATGTGGAAACAACCAAAACGTCCATCAGTGGACAAAAAGCTAAATAAAATGTGGTATACATATACAACAAAATATTATTTGACCTTAAAAAGGAAGGAAATCTTGCCATATACAACAACATGGATGAACCTAGAGGACTTTATTCTTAATGAAATAAGCCAGCCACAGAAGGACAAACATTGCATGCTTCCACTTATATGAGGTATATAAAATAGCCAAACTCATAGAAGCAGAGAATAGAATGGTGGTTGTCAGGGACTGGGGGAAGGAGGAAATGGGGAGTTGTTGCTATTCAATGGGTATAAAGTTTCAGTTATGTAAGAAGAATAAATTTTAGAGATCTGCTGTACAACATCATACCTATAGTTAACAGTTCTATATGGTACACTTAAAATTTGTTAAAAGGGTGTGTCTCATGTTGAATGTTCTTATTACAATTAAAAAAAAACATGTACTGTATTTGGAATTTACTCTTTGCCAGAGTATGTTAGGATTTTGCAGTGTGGTGGTATAGGTAGAATTGCAAAGATAACAAAGTATCATCTCTGCCTTCAAAGAGTTTATATTCTTGTAAAAAGGGGACTTACCAGATACATCCCACCTCCAGCTTCTCAATTTACTCACTTTAACACTCCCAACCCAAAGGCAGATATGAGAATGACACCCCACCTTCTGCCTAAGTGTTCAGGAAGTATTTTTAGGCTCACTTGCATTCTGATACATTGTGAGGATTTGCAGGCAAGGGGAGCCAGACAAGGATCAGAGAAAAATCTCCTGGCATACCTAGCTTCCCAGTTGTGCAGTTAGCAGGTGAGATGGTGGTTTAGAAGGAGAGTGGTTCTCTTCCATTTGTGGTAAGCCTAAAGGAGAAAGATCAAGTGTCATGTCCTGCATCATATGGACAGAAGCTCAGAATAATCTTGGCCCTAAAAAAAACTCCCCAATTCACTTGATACTTACCCAACAGTGGGATTCCACCTCATTTCCTTCTTTTAATTGTGTTAGGGTTCTATCCCACACTTTTTATTCCTCCATAGGAATATTCTCTTTTTTTTCTTTGAAAATATACTGATGGTCCATTAAACAATTGTTCCAATAACTTGTTCCTGGAAAACAGAAAGATGTCAGTCTTCAACACTTCTCCATTACTAAAAAATGTTTGCATTACATACTGGGTGGTGATGTTGTTGGTGGGATTCTTCTCCCAGAATAGAATTAACTCCTGTGAATGGTGTAAGAGTTAGAATTTTGTGGAATTTTTTATTGTCACGATTATTATTTTGCATGCTAGCATTTAGGGGCCTTATCCCAGAGAGCTAGAAATCCTATAATGTGGGGGAGAACCACACACAAAACATAATTTACTGTGTCTTGCCTGACTTTTAAATATTTACATAGTCAATCTTGCAAGTGAAAAGCTCATTTATAATGACTGGAGATTAGCTCTTCTATTTTACATATAATCACAAAGTAATTTTTGTACAATTTTAACTTACACGAATTATATAGGAATGTAACTACTGAGTAAATCAAGAGAAAATTACATACTGTTTTGTTTGAGAATTTACCAAGAGTATTTTATGTTGTGGGAAATATAATAAATCAGAGTAACTCCAAAAATAATATTTAAGTAGACCATATAACATACACGGTGTGGATCATCATCTGTGGCAGTGAATCCACTGTGGTTTTACATATAAGGACAACCCTCTCACCAGTTCATGTCATTTAGCATAGACCTGCATGAGCACTGACAGGGAAATAAAATAGTGTTATATTATAAATTATTTTATTTGTATTTCTCAAATGGCCAAGTTTGGGCATTAGATATATTATTTTTAATTGTGTGTAGGTAGGTAGTTATTTTATCTATGAATTTAACTTCAGGAAAGTATAGGTATTCAAAAATTATAAAAAGGAATTTTTATGTATCTGAAAAATTTGAAAACCACTGCACTGATTCAACATAAAACATTTTAAAGGGTTACATTTCTCTGTTAAAATCATTTGAAAGTTCATATCCTGCTACACATAAAATATGAAAAGGACTATATAAAAATGAATACAACTAACAATAAATTATGACAAAATGCAATGTGTCATCATAAGAAGAAACAAAATGCCATTAAGAGCACTCAGGAAGGAGAACCAGGCCTGCAAGGATGAGTCGAAGTTACCAGCAGGGCTGGGGACAGGATGAGGGAATAATAGTGAGCAAAGATCAGAAAAATAAGACTAGGTTTAGGATGTGTTTAGGAAAAGGCAAATGGTCTCAATCTTTGGGGTGACTTATCCTGGTAGACAAACACTCTTAATTTTTGGCTTTTAAATTTCTTAATGAACAAAAATCACAGACAGGAATACCATCTGGAACTTCTCAAGTAGAATAGAAATGAATGAATACAGAGGAAAAGACTGGGAGGAAGCTACTGGAAACAAGTTAGACCAATGCCAACAGATCCAAAGAAAGTGGAAAGTAAGGATACTATAAGTTTTTTTTATATTAAGAATATTTGCATATTTTACAACATAGAAATAATAAATTTTTTTCAAATAATTATATATGATTCAAATCCTATGTCAATTGAATGAATAGCACCCCTGCTCTCCACATTTCAACTCAGTACCTGTTGAATTTATGACTAGACTCAAAACGTATTTCAGAAACCCAAATTCATCTGGCTTCAATCATCTTGGTGGCCTAGAATATGCATAGGATATGAGACTTAGTCTGGCTGACCCAAACAGAAACCGCCTTTGTTCTGGCCACGTTTGTAAGGATAGAGAAAATTTAGTGGTTGAAAGTACCTTTTTAGAGTCTGTGGTAGGCAAAATAATGCTTACCCACTCCCAAAGACATCAATATTCTAAACCTCAAAACTAGTGAATATGTTATGTTGCCTGGCAGAGGCGAAATAAGGTTGCAGGTAGCATTAAAGTTGCTAATCAATTGACTTTGGAATACGGAGGGTATCCGGGATTATTCATGTGGACCCAATAGAATCACAAGAGTTTTTAAAATCAAGAGAGGGAGGCAGAAGAGACAGAGTCAAAGGAAGTTACAGAAGAGGTCAGGATGAGATGTGATGTGAGAAGAACCCAAGATGAACACAAAGCCAGAATATCTTGGTTTAAATCACAGCAATGCTTCATACTTACTGCATGACTCCGGACAAGTTGCTGAACTTCTCTTTTCTCCCATTTCTCATTTGTTAAATAGCTGTTGTAAGGATGCAATGAGCTATCTGAGTGTGTTACTATAAATCACTAAAACCAGTTCCTAGTCTTTAGTAAGTGCTACCTAAACCATTATTAAGATTATTCTCCAGTGTTGTTCATTCATATAATCTCTGGACTCAGGAGGAAATCTCTGGAGTCAGAGTCTTGGCTGTTTCTCCCTCTTTGCCTGGAATATTCTCTAGGAATCTCTGTTGCCTGCTCCTTCTATTCTTGCGGGCCCCTATTTAAATGCCACATTGTCACTGAACCATGGTTGACTTCACACCCCTAGCATTTTCTAGCTCCCTTATCTCACATTTTTTCTCCATAGTGCTTATCACCATCTGCCATACTAAATATTTGTTTACAGGCTTTTATCAATCTTCTCCAATAGAGTGAAGGCAAGGACTTTTATTGTTCACTGCTGTATCCCTAATGTCGAGAACAGTGCCTAGAATAGAGTGAAAGCTCAACCTATATTTGGTAAACTGATGAATAAATATATTAATTCATTTCAGTTAGTGCTGGAGCTTTTAGGTTGTCTGCAGTCATTTTCAGATTTAGCATCAGATTGCCACAGTACATAAGGACCTACTAAACTACAGCACAACATGCCTTCCATCACTGCTTCTTTTGTTACTGCCACTACGATGTGCTCCCTTGGTCTCCTTACTTTGAACAGTGCATTGCTTTTGCTTGACGTGAATTGCCTCATACATTCTACATCTGCTCTTAAAGCTATGCATTATTTATTTTGCCACCTGGTCTCCTAAAATGTCTCAGGCATCATGCTTTTCTTTTTTTGGTCAACAGGTCCACAAGTCTCAGTGCCATATGTTAACCCCTTCTGGCTTGGGCAGAACTGCCCTTAAACCACACTGGAATGTCCATTTTTGATTTCCCAGACTCCTATAATCTTTCCTATCTGCATTTTCTATATCAACTCACATCAACTCAGTGAGGGACTTTTTGCCTCACCTTGATAGTTTTGAATGGGGGAAAAAAAAAATGGTTTCCTATAGACTTCTGCTACGGATGGCTTCTCCCTCCAAAATCACTATTTCTTTTCTGTAGTCTCTTTTAGCATCTCTTTTAGACTCTTGTTTCAAGGTTAGGGAGAATGACCCGAACCATTGAGTCCAAAATTCTGGATTCGAGCTCAGGCTCTGACAGGTGCTAGATCAGGCCACTGGAACTTACCTCCATTGCTAAAGGTGTTCTCTTGGCCTGGGCCTGCTTCTTGTACTCCCATCCTTCCTCTCCCTTCACTAGCTAACTCTTGATGACCCTTTGGTTCTCATCTCAATCATCATTCCTTCAGGAACATCTTCCCTGAGTTCCCGACCTCTGTCAGCTCACCCCTGATGTAGCCTCACAGGATATACCATACTTTCCCTTTGTGGCATGTACCAGTTTGCATAGTTGTGTATTTATTTGGTTGGCATTTTTTCCTCAGCTATAAGGGCAAGAGGCCAATATACTTTTCTCACCATTATATCTGAGCACATGATAGGTACTAAAAAAAATTTAGTTTTCTTTATTTTCCCTTTCTATCACAGAACTTACCACAATAAGTATATTTTTAAATATACTTTGGTTTTTCTTCTAAACTATTAACTCCAAGAGGGTGGACACTGGGCCTATTTCCTGAGGTTTAGTATAGTTATACATACATTATAGGTATTCAAAACTATTTGTTAAACGACTGGATAAATGAAATCTATGGATTTTCCTCAATTAATGACCATTACTAACACCAAGATTCTTTCTGAGTGCCACCTATGTGTATTTGAAAGAAACGTCTCCTTCTCTCTTCACTCTGTTGAGATTTGTATGACTGTTGCTTCTAAAGTTGCTTAGAAACCAGAGGGAAAAAAAATCCCTTATAATGGTGGGCTTCTTTTCTCAGTAGCTGCTCTTTATCTTAAATCTTAACATGAAATTCCCAATTCCTAATGAAACTGTACCTAAAAGCAAACCCAGCTTGAGAAATACTTTCCATTATTTTTCAAAATTTTAGGCTTTCTCCCCAGGGATTCAGAAGACAGGGACTGTACTTTATTCTTCTTTAGTTTGCCAGGTATGTAGTAGGCTCACATATACTTTTGTTTAATGAATAAATGAAGGATCCATAAATAAATAAACGCAAATAAAAGGAACTGAACAGCAGTCACCAAATTAACAAAGAACACAACAGAACTAACATTTCAGAAATATATACATCTAGAGAGGAGCCTAATGTCATCTTAGTTACAGTAAGTCCATGGTTATAGTGTTTTGTTACAGGTTGAGAAAATAATAAATTGCACCTAAACATTGAGGATTTTTATTGAGTAATGTCTATCATTGCATGGATTGGATATTAAACAGAATTTCTGGATTCCTAGTTAAGGTTAAAAATTCTCTTTAGCAAGACTTATAGATGCATAGAAAAGTTAGCCTGCTATAAAATTCAATGTACCATTAATTTTAAGCAAGCACATTCACTGGGGCAAAATTTGATGACCCAAGTTTATTATGGGTTATTGTTTAAACAGAAAATTGTATTCTAATAATAGCAATAATATTTTGGCAAGAGATCATATATACCTACTTTTTTGCTAAATTTTAAAATTTACACATAATTGTACATATTTATGGGGCTCATAGTGATGTTGTGATACATATATCACAGGGTGATTACCATATCCATCATCTCAAACATTTATCATTTCTTTGTGTTGAGAAAATTCAATATCCTGCTTCTGGTTATTTGCAATTATATAGTTTATTATTGTTGACTGTAGTCATCCTACAGTGCTATAGAATACTAGAACTTATTCCTCCTATCTATCTGTGATTTTGTATCCTTTAACAAATCTCTTCCTATCACCTCCTTCTCAGCCTCTAGTATTTTCTGTTTTACTTTTTACTTCTATGTGATCAACTTTTTTTTTTAGATTCCATATATTAGTAAGAACATGTGCTATATAAACACAATGGAATACTATTCAGCCATAAAAAGAATGAAATCTTATTATTTGTGGTAACATGGATGAAACTAACATTATGTTAAAAGAAATAAGCCGGGCACAGAAAGTTAAATATACTTATCTACTCTTAATCATATTTTTGGTTCAAATTTTCAGCATTTTCATTGTTACAGAAATTTTGCTTACCCTTTCTCAGAGGAGGTACAGAACATCATATTGATCATAGTGATAGCTAATCACTAAAGATTAGCTAATCTTTTTGGATTTTTTAAATTCTGAAGCTAGCTACCATAATGCCTTGCTTTGACATTTCTTTGATCTTGTAAAGAAAATGTATTCACTGCTATTATCAAATATAAAGAGTCACAGGGTTCTGAAACATTATAGTTTAGGTAAAGGAGACTTGATGAGGCAAAGGACACAAAGAAAGGCGTGAGCTATTAATTTCCTCTTTTCCTGTGCTCTCTATATCAGGGAATAACTGAAAAGTCTCCACGTCTTGTTCTGAATCAGCTGTTAAGAAACAGGAAAGTTGCAATGATGAAACATTGTGTAGTCTCTTTTTGGTGAGTCATTCTGGAATCTAGATTCTAGGAAATATGGCTTTCAAAGGTTGGGAATGAGAGGGTGACCGGCACATGTTACCTCTACTCTCTGCCTTGAATAGGGATTCTGTAGGTTTTACATGTGTTTGAGGCCAATACAGTTTAGAAAAACAATAAATTCTCTGTTGATTCTGATAATTCCTTCACTTACCTCATCCCTCACCCTTGGTTTTAAAAATCACTTGCTGATAGTGAGATCAGAAAACGTTGATAAGTAAATGCTTAACTGTTTGTAATATTCAGTTTTAAATTTCAAGTTCCTCCTCAGTGTGTAATACATAAACATAACTATGATATTAACATAGAACTATGATAATAATGATAAAGGAGACACTATTGTAAGCACTTTACATAGGCTAACCTTACAATAAGTCTAAGAGGTAACATATTATTATCCCCATACTACAGATAATAAAACCGAGAAATAAGGAAGTTAAAAAACTGGTTGAAGCATTCAAAGACAGGATTTGAACTGGGAAAATCTGGCCACAGAACTAACTTTTTAGGAGTATAGAATACTGTATATATACTGCATACGAAATAATGTCTGTTAATCTAGTTACTAATTTAAATGCATTTTTCCTAATTTTCAGTTATTTTTAAAAAAGACAAGAAATATTTAAAGCAAATACAGGTTTTATTTTTGCCTTTGAAAGTATTTACCGCACACACACCCCCACACACATCTTGTGCATTCATATAAGAAAAAATATAAGTGATATAAGTATCACTAAAATGTTTTTTCAGAGTCTAAATCTTCTGAATCATTTTGCTTTGAGTCATCAAAGTCCACATTTTTCCTTACAAGATAATTTTCTGTGTCATCAGGAGTGTTGGTGATTGTCCTTTTGTTAAAAGCACTTCACTATCATCTCCAGGATTTTCACTCAAGCCACTGACACCCATTCTGTAAATTTTAATGATGGCACATTGTTGATCTTACCAGAATGTGTCAATTGAACATTTTTCAACAACTGTTGGGATCCATATTCTTTCCTTAAATGATTCTCAAATAATTTTTGTTGACTGAAACTTTGAGGAATTATGATTATCCTATTGTGCTACCAGGAATAACAACTAAGTCAGTGCATAAGCAGGCACACAGCACATTTCCTGTTACAACTGCCCTCTGGCAGAGACTGATTGCAAGGTGCCATCAATTATAAAATATATTCCAATTGTAATGATGTTAAACCATGAAAAAATGTGCATATCATGGCTGTTAAAATAGGGCAATAAAGACAAAGTTTTATTTTCATTATTAATCAGTGAAAAATGGATATGGACATTCAATAAGAGAGAAGATGTGTTAAAAAATAGATTTTACTCTACCATCTTTGCAACATTTTTCTTATCTGAGAATCATGTCGAAGAATGCAGTTAAATCATTTATTGCATAGTTTATCTACTCTAGGTAATGGAATCTAAGAAAGGTCCATAAATCAAATGTACACAGTATAACCTGGAAATTTTAGGACCACATATAAACTCTGAGATTTTTTTTTTTTTTTTTTTTTTTGTGGAAACCAAATCTCACTAAAGGTCTTTCAAAATGGAACACTTTTTGTTTTATTGTTTTTGCTATTTGACTAGCTTTACTGGTTTTTACAAGTTCAAGATAAAAAAAAAAATTCCACTCAATTCCCTTAGGATTGGAAATGAAGTCTTCTTTAAGGTCACAGGCTGAAAAATTATAGTATACTATAACTGCATTCCAAATACATCTGAACCACAAGTTCCCATAGAAAATAAAAACACAAGTTTCTGTTTTTATTTAAGTTTTATACATGAGACCAGGGAAATAAGTATGTTATAATAAAGATAGAAAGCGAAAAATGCCAACTGGAATTCTTTTATCTCCAGAAGAAAAGTGTATCTTTACACTGTTAAATTTCAATTTGTATTTTTTTGAAGTGTATTTCAAGAACCATTTATTTCAATTTAATTCACTTACATTTTATTTATTTTATTTGATGGATACCTTTCATATTCTAACCAATTTAATCTTAATTATTTTTCCAATTTTAACTACATTTATCTGCTTAAAAAGTGCTTATGTCAAACGGACTTCATATTTAGGGGCCCTGTGATAGACTTTCAGTTTGTTATAAACATATTCTGTATATATTATTTCCAACTTGTAAATGGATTTCATTTTATTTTGGCAAAGCTGGTTTTGATTTGGGTTTCATTTATTTGTACTTCATTATTTTTACCTTTTAAATTTTTTAATCTCATAACTTCCCATTTTATAATTCTTTCCAAATGCCAGTCTTAATCTTATTGTTTAAACAATACATTGTGTTTCTTATGGTTGTGCTCTCTTTCTCTATTTTTCTGTG
>RJWJ010046041.1:0-11512 GCA_004363605.1 Indri indri | reverse complement strand
CTGGGTGACAGAGCGAGACCCCATCACAAAAAAATAAAATAATAAAATTGTAATGGATTTTGCCACATTGCCCTCCAGAAAAACATCATCAACATATACTCCCAAATCAGTGGGGCACGAGATGCCCTTGGTTCCTGTTCACATCTCACTCAAGTATAGGTCTTATTTAACTTTCTAACTCACATGAAAATTTATGGTCTAGTACACATGTAGCTTTCTGATCACACAGCTCATAATTAACCAGGGCTTATAGTTAACCTGGGTGCCCAAAGGTTAACCCAAAAGTCAAAAAGACTGGACAATGCCTGGTTAGAGTGGAAAAAAGGATAAGACTTGTATTCAAAGATATTTATCCTGCGTGATTTCACTGTTTTAAACCTACCAACAGCCTGCCAAAGTATCCTTTCCCATTACTGTGCTCTCACTCAGCGATGCCAACTCAGGATACCAGGGTGATAACTGGTCTTTCAGACTAAGGTGAGAAAGTTGACTAACTAGGAGGGGGAGAAAATGCACACAGACTAGGCAGGTACATTTCACAGACATATCACATCCAACACTGATTCTCCAAACCTCCACATCTCAGTTTAAAAAATAACCATTCCCTACTTTCGTCACACCTTTCTCATTTTGTAGTTAAACATATTTGTTTTCTTGTTTACTCTCTTTCACCATAAGAATATAAGCTCCCTAAGAGTAGGGATCACCTGCCTGTTTCAGACTGTATTATATTTTCTGTATCTAGACCAGCACCTGGTACATTGTAGGCACTCAATAAATGTTGAACACAGATGGCACTAATTTCAAGTTCCTGTAATCCTAGCACTCTCGGAAGCCGAAGGGGGAGGATTGCTTGAGCTCAGGAATTCGAGACCAGCCTGAGCAATAGCAAGACCCTGTCTCTACTAAAAGTAGAAAAATTAGCTGGTCAATTAAAACTAGAAATAAAAAATTAGCTGGGCGTCGTGGTGCACACTGGTATTCCCAGCTACTTGGGAGGCTGAGGCAGGAGGATCGCTTGAGCCCAGGAGTTTGAGGTTGCTGTGAGCTATGCTGATGCCATGGCACTCTACCAAGAGTGACTGAGAGAGACCCTGTCTCAAAAAAACAATAAATAATTTCAAGTTCCTGTGCTTTCACCTGCACCGTGCTGTCTTGCAATTCCACTGTATGCCCAGAATGTGCCTACCTTTACTCTCCCTCTCAGAAGGCTCAATTCATCTCTACCCTATCCTTTTTAATGGCTTACTTAGAAGTACCACGCTTTATTTGGCCAATCTCCTATCAATGTACATTTATTTCCAGTACTGGGGTCTGTTCCAGAGAGATCTGCTTTCTGCACCTATAGAAGGGGCAAATGTCCTAAAGTTTGTCAAGGAAAACCATATACCAGTACGTGGAAAACTCCTGCCCCAGGGACACGCCAGAGCACCCTCAAAATTCCTCCCCGGGCATGGTGTCCTGCACCTGTAGTCCCAGCTCCTCAGGAAGCTGAGGCAGGAGGATTGCTTGAGCCCAGGGGTTCATGTCCAGCCTTGGCAACATAGTGAGAGCCCATCTCAAAAAAAACAAAAAATCCTCCCTACTCCCTGTAGCTGCTCCAGGACAGGATAATCCAGACCTGATGTAACAACCCTCATCACTAATACCTATCTGATGTTTCTGAGCACTGGATAACTACAGCATGTTCTCAAAATTCTTGGGTTTGGCCTAGGTCATGATCAGCCTTCTACTAGTGAAGAATTGTCACCTCACATCACTCTCCATCAAATGAACTGCTAAACTATCCTTTGTTCAATTAAATCCCCTTCACAGTTCAGTGTGACTTCCTCTGGGCCTTTCAGTAATCATGGCTATTGTTATTAACATTTGTGGGCCCAGCCCCAGGCTTCTAGGACTTTCAACTTTTCCCAATTAGAACAAAACAATCTTGTACGTTTTCTACTTGATGGACAGGGAGAGAACCTATCATTATTTGTTTGTATGTTAAGCAGACTTATACTCTCCTGAGTTTTCGTGTTTTGAATTCTGGAAACAAGTTTTGTGGGTTTTTCTCTCTCACATATCCAATGTGCTATCGCCCAGTTCTTCTGGTGACGATCACAAGTATATCTAATGTTTCTGTGATCTGCCAATGGACTACTGGGTGTGTGGTAAGGAGCAGGGGCAGGAAAATGTTTTGTTGGGCGGGAGAGTATAGGTGTGCCGACAGAAAAGGAAAATAAAAGTTGGATATCCCTTATCCAAAATGCTTGGGACCAGAGGTATTTAAGATTTCAGATTTTTCAGATTTTGGAATATATACATATACATAATGAGATATCTTGGGGATGGGACCTACGTCTAAACACAGATTCATTTACGGTTCCTGTACACCTTATACACATAGACTGTAGGTAATTTAAAATAATATTTTTAGTAATTTTGTGCATGAAACAAAGTTTGTGTACGTTGTGGAATTTTCTACCTGTGATGTCATGTTGGTGCTCTAAAAGTTCTGGGTTTTGGAGCATTTTGGATTTCATATTTTTGCATTAGGGATACTCAACCTGTATTGAAGGGGTACCAGGCAGCCCAGTGACTGGCAGAGAGTGGGACTGAGACGTGCTAAGAATGGGATACAGAGACCAAATGTGAAAGTGACTAAAAAAATTCACACCAGTGTTCACGCATTAAGAGCTTCAAATTATCAACACTGATATCTATTTCACATCCTTAATGCAGTGATTTCTAGCCCAGTGCCCTTTTACTCTCAACGTAATGGCTGGTGAAATATTAGCCACTTACCTTTTTTGGTCGTTTTCATGGGAAAAAATTTTGTTCCCAGTGTGAATGTTTTCTTCTTAATATTTCTCTGTGGTTTAGAATTTTTTTACAGTGACATTTCATTTTTGTAAGAAACATAAAGCTAAAAGAGACAATGTTAATTAAAAAAAATCAGGGTTGGAAAGAGAAGAGACTTAGAATGAGGCTAGTTGCTTATGTTTGCTATCCCATCCCCACCCTAAGCTTTCAAAACTCTGAGAGAAAAGCCTGGTTAAAACACCACAACACACCCTATCTATTCCTTTACACAGCACCATTTAATGTATTAAAGAACAGCTTTTTTTAAAACTCAAAATAGGAACTTCACAGTCTCTTAAAAACAATACATTTAATACATTCACAAGATTTCAAATGAGAAACATACACTATTCATGCTATAGGTTTTCAGTCTTCCTTGGACAACACAAAAAACCACAGTACTCAAACTGCATGTTTGAACAAGAGGAACATGAAATCTCATTTTGACAAAGACAGGTTAAAAAAAAAAAAAAACCAACTTGAAACTACTCCAGCATCAGCTGGCTTCCTTAAATTCCCTACCCTGCCCTCCTCTGGGGACTCAATACAGCTGGCTTCCTCTCTAGCACGTGAAACTCTCTGCTTCTACAGTTCTTCTCTACCCAACATGTCAACAAAAATTATAAATTTTAGAGGTGTGTCACTGAATAACAACGACTACAACATGCTTAAAAAAAAGCCAACTTATTCCTTGAATGTTGAAAGAGGGAGCTAGGATTACGTGAAATTTATTTTTACATTCATTCGTTCATTTATAAATGTGTACCTCAGCTTGAAGATTAGGTGAAATTTAAAAGGTAGTCATTCACTTCACTCTGGTTTTAGAGCATAGGAATTGTGCCCAAAGGTTAGGATAAGGAATTAAAGACTCCAAGAAATACCCCAAACATTAATTATAAATGGAAGACTATACTATTGAAGAGCTTAACACGGAAAAATATTTTAAGTTATAAACTTAAATGAAAAAGTAGGATACAAAACTATATACAATATGATCTCAACTATGTAAAAACCAATCAAAATATGCTCTAAAAAAAGCTGAAGGAAAATAGTTCAAAATGTTAATAGTGGTTATATTTAAGTAGTGTATCTACAGTGATCTTGTTTCTTCCTTTTACTTTTGTGTCTTTTTCAAATTGTTCTCTACTGGGCAGCTTTTTAAAAAAAAGACTATTAATTATAAAAGAGTTAATGAATTTAAGTCCAACCTATTAAGGAAGGATCTATACATTTATAAAACTATAAAAAAAAATTCCAGGGTACTCCATGAATCCACTGTTAGGAGTAACTCAGCAGAGATTGAAGGGCTTGAGCCAGATGAAAGATGTCACCAGATCCTGCCTGATGAAAAATTCTGAACCAACTGGAAATGTCACAGATTTACAAAAAGGAATAGAAATACCCACACTTGGCAAAAACTTACTTACAGTATAGTTGCTCATTAATACTAGAATTAAACATGAGGATTTTCTCCTATTTTCCAGGCAGATGTCAAGTTACAAAAATGCTTTTATCACAATAACTGTGGAAAACCAATCCTAGTTTAGAAACAGAAATAAAACAGAATTGCAACAATAGTGGAATGAGAATAGCGCTCAATTTAGAAAATTATAAAAAGCACTTTCTATAAAAATGATTCCCTTTAAGACATTTGTTTACTGTACACACTTTGAAGCCCCCCGCCCCCTGACAACAACAAAAAAAGGCAAAACCTCCAAGCACTTTCTATTTCTAACAAAGCATCCACTGGTTTGTTCGTCTAACAAACACTAACTGAAGGCTCATAATGTGCTAGGCACTGGGGTCTCAAAGAGGAGAAAGACTTGTCCCTGCCTTGAGAAAGACTCAGTCTTCCCAAAGGAGAAGGCAGACACATCACCAACCACAACAGGTCAATTAAAAGCAGATACCACTGCTTTCTTACAATTAAAGGCTATGCTGCAATTCTTGCTGAATGACTTATACAAACATCCTTACACAGAAAATTTCCTGACTTACTAGGAGGCAAAAATACAACTACTTTCTCCTGATAAATACTTTCTAGAAAGGGCAGGCATTAAGTAACACTTCTGTGATGTTTGCCCCTAAATATCACAATGCCTAGTGAAGTCAGTTAACTTTCTTTTTAAGCAATGGAGCATATTTTACTCCAAGAATGAAACATTTTGAAAAAGAGAGTAAGTGACCAGTCCTATATCCAGTTCAAGACTCGTCAGTACCATCAAAAGTTGAGATGTAGGAGCGCAAGTTTCAATTAAAATCTTCCATTTCCTCTCCCATTCGTTGATTTTCAATGTGCTCCTGTGTCAGCCGCTCTAGGTCTTTCCGCACATTTGGGTGGTCTTCCAGATCTTCATAGAGTGATCTGACGATGTCCAGTCTCCTATAATTCTCAGGCTTGACTAGGCTTCGGACAACCTGGAGGCATCGCTCTTTCAGGGTATACACTGTAAGGGCAGAAAATCAAATATTCAGGGGCAGACTCACATCTTGGGACAACGGCTGAGCAAGAGGTTTTACCAGGCATGGCAATTACCTTTACTACATATGGATCTCACTTCAGTGGGAAAAAAAAGTACATGCATATGTTGTGGCAGTGTATTATGCTGATGGCCCCCAATGCATGCCTCGGAGAATTCATATCCTTGTGTAGTAACTTCCTCTTGAAATGGGCTGGGCCTAGGATTTGCTTTAACTAACTGAATGTAGATGAAGTGACACTGGCAATTCTGGGCCTAATCCTTGAGAAGGCCTGGCAACTTCTGCTTTTACACTCTGGGGAGCCCTGAGCTACCCCGCTGGAGGGACTACACAAAGAGGGACAGGCCCAGACCCCAGCCAACCTGCCAGCAGAAGGCAGCCACACCAATGACCACCAGTCAGCAGAATAATCACGTAGCTGAGTGCAGCCTAGACTACAGAATTATGACCAAATGGTTGTTGTTAATTTTGGGGTGACTGTCACACGAAAATAGATAACCAGAATAGTGTGCAATTGGTTTTTTTTTTTTTGAGACAGAGTCTCACTCTGTTGCCTGGGCTAGAGTGCCATGGTGTCAGCCTAGCTCACAGCAACCTCAAACTCCTGGGCTCAAGCAATCCTCCTGCCTCAGCCTCCCGAGTAGCTGGGACTACAGGCATGCGGCACCATGCCTGGCTAATTTTTTTTTATATATATATTTTTAGCTGTCCAGCTAATTTTTCTATTTTTTTAGTAGAGACGGGGTTTCACTCTTGCTCAGGCTGGTCTTGAACTCCTGAGCTCAATCTGCCTGCCTCAGCCTCCCAGAGTGCTAGGATTACAGGCGTGAGCCACCACGCCCAGTTTGTAATTGGGTTTTGAGGCAACGAAATTCTTATTTTAAATTCACTGGGAATTTACTCAAGGGTATTCTATAAGGCAAAGTTTCCCAAATTCAACTTATCAATGCTCTATTTTGTATACTTACTTCCTTAAAACGGTGTTTATATATACATATTAGTTTGAACCCTATGAAGCCACAGGTATTTGGTTTTCTCCCCAGCAAAAACATCAGTTTCTTAGGGTTCAACTTAATACAATCATTTGAGCTTTAAACAAATAGTGAACTATGATGCTAATGTTCAATTTGGTGATTTTTATTTTTTAAACTCTGATTGGCACTGTGAGCTTGACTGGATTAAATTAAAAATTTAACATTAGAAGTCAACAACAAATAAGCCATATCATCTCATGCTGTATATCTTGTTCTTCTCCTGACTCCAGGGCACGATTCTGCTCTAAGGCCAAAGAATCAAAAGGCATTCGTATTTCTACAATTATACAGAATTAATTTATGGTGTGATACTTTAACTTAGCCCTTCTCTTAAGAGCCCGAAGTGGTTTTGAGACACCCCAACATCTTTGTTCAATATAGAACATACAGATAAATTACTTTCACTTTATTTACAGTGGAGAATAGGACACAGAAAGGTTGGATACCTTGCCCAGCAGGCAAAAATTGGTAAGAACTGGGCTCCTTCAAGTGGCCTATCCTCTAATTATCACAACGAACAGCCTTATCTTTTTAAAAAGTAAGATTGAACATCAGTACCTGGAAGTGTGATGTTAGCAAAAATAGGCTGTCCATCAACATTAAGAGATGGCACAAATAATTCGGTTTGGTTTACCAGAAGCCCATCGTATGTCCCTGCATCTCTGAAGAGCCAAAGGTGACCTGTTAAGGCAAGCAGAGGATGTTAAGGAGTCATACTGATCTTAGGGCACCTATTTTCTGTTTCCCTTGACCTACGTGAAATGCTTCCCTCTCACTCTGCTTAAATATCGTACAAAGCCCTCAAATAACATCATCTCATTCAGGCCTCACAAGAGAAAAACAGGTCTGAAGAAGGCGAGTGACTTGCTCAAGGCAACAGAGATACTAAGCAAAAGAGCATGTACTTGAGGCTCTAAGCCCTGCGTCCTTTCTGCTGTGGTGGAAAAGTAAAGCCTAGATAAAGTACATGACTGCAAATCACACCAAGCACTGCAAACTGTAAGGAACAAGGCCACTGACTCCTTAAAGCTGTGCTTCTCAAAAACCAGAAGGTACAAAAACAGCTTCTGTCTGTCGAAAGAAGCCAGACAGAAAAGGGTACATTATGTATGAACCGGCAAAACTAACCTACAGTGTGAAAATTCAGAAGAGTGGTTGGCTCTGGGAGGGAGAGGATTGAGTGAGAAGGAGTAGGAGGGGACTTACTGGGGTAACAGACATGTTCTAATCTACAACTTGATCTAGGTCTTGCTACAATTGCCAAAACTCATCAAACCCTAAGATCTGTGTAAATTATTCCTAAATTTTAAAAACAAATACATCACATACAAAATAGTGGGAGAAGGAGGCAAACCCCCAGGCCTGTAAGATTCTGTTTAAGGAGGAAGTTGTCTAAGAATAAATATAGCACTTGTTCCTGGAGCATAAATTTACCTAAAGATTTGGTAGCAAAATTTAAGAAATGAAAACTGGTAATTTTTTAATTGTGGTAAAATACATATAAAATTTTAACCATTTTTTTAATACAGTTTATTGCATGAAGGAGTTACACTAGTCCAAGTTAAAAGCAGACCCCAAATGTTGCATTATACAAGCTGTGAAGTTTTTAAACTTGTGACAAGGGACAGAGGGGAAATTCTACTCATTGCAAGGAAATCCTCACTTAAGCTTTGGTGAGCCACAAGCACTTAAAACCCATGAACCTTCAGCTGATTATCCTTAGCCAGTCCAATCTCTACAAGGAACTGGCCTATGTTCTTGTCCTGGTCACCCTGTCACTGAATTACTTCTCCATATTCTGTATGCTCAATTACAGTATCATTGCAGGCAAATTTCTTCTTAAACACCTTCACTAATTTCTTTTTATCGTAATCATCAGCGATCTCTCAGACAGTAGTAAGGGTTTTTCTGCTGTTTCTCTGTTGAATTCTTATATGGATATAATCCTCAGTGGCAGCAGGAAGGTCGTCACCCTTACTTGCATCAGCAAAGGTGTCGAAAGAGTGGAGGTTCTGGATGGTGGACACACCATACAATTCCTTTTCCTGGGTGGAAACGGCCTGCAGAAGGCAGTGCCTGCGGGAGAAGGTGGGCAGTGGGGACAGAGCATCCGGGGAGAAGGACTCAAGGGGGAAGCTGCTGAGTCCTCGGCAGCAGCTCAGTGACTGGACTAACCATTTTTTAAATTTAATATTTTAGGCCAGGTGCAGTGGCTCACACCTGTAATCCTAGCACTATGGGAGGCCGAGGCCTGAGGATCACTCGAGGTCAGGAGTTTGAGACCAGCCTGAACAAGAGTGAGACCCCATCTCTACTAAAAAATAGAAAGAAATTATCTGGACAACTAAAAACACATATAAAAAAAAATTAGCCAGTCATGGTGGCGCATGCCTGTAGCCCCAGCTAGTTGGGAGGCTGAGGCAGGAGGATTGCTTAAGCCCAGGAGTTTGAGGTTGCTGAGAGCTAGGCTGATGCCACGGCACTCTAGCCCAGGCAACAGAGCCAGACTCTGTCTCCAAAAACAAAAACAAAAACGATTTAATTTTTTATATAGAGATGGAGTTTGCTATATTGCCCAGGCTGGCATGAACTCCTGGCCTCAAGTGATCCTCCTGCATCACCCTCCCAAGTACTAGAATTATAGGCCAGAGCCACTGCACCTGGCCCCTAACCATTTTTAAGTGTACAATTCAGTGGCATTAAGTACATTCACATGGTAAATAATTTTTAAAAAAAATTTTTTTTTTTTGGAGACAGGGTCTCATTTTGTTCCCCAGGCTAGTGTGCGGTGGCGTCATCACAGCTCACTGCAACCTCACACTGTTGGGCTCAAGCGAGTCTCCTGTCTCAGCCTTCTGGGTAGCTGGGACTACAGGCGTGTACCACCACATCAGCTAATTTTTCTGTTTTTTTGTAGAGACAGAGTCTCGCTCTCGCTCAGGCAGGTCTCGAACTCCTGACCTCAAGCGATCCTCCCGCCTCGGCCTTCCAGAGTGGTAGGATTACAGGCGTACAGGCGTGAGCCACCACACCCCGCCAAAAAATTTTTTAGATTAAATCAAGCATACATAAATTTTTAAGTAGAATACAAAGTTCATACAATTTCCCAGGGACTACAGAACCATTGATCCCTGTAAGTATTGTGTCCTTCCTCATCTAACACTAGAAGTTTGGTGTAAAAGTTTGAGAAACGTAAGTTTATTAAGTATACCACCCTCGCGGAAGAAAAGATCCATCAGTATCCTCACAGGATGGATGTAAAAATTAAACGAGGCTAGGACTACTTTTCTGCTGAAGATTACTGCCTCTACCTTAGGTAAGGCCTAGTTATGCCTCACCTGGGTTTTTGCAACAGCTACCTAACTGCTTCCTCACCAGTAGTTTTCCCCCTCTAAATGGCTTTGCAAACTGGGTGGGCTTTTCAGTACATAAATGTGACAATGTCATTTCCCTGTTTAAAAACTTTCAATGACTCCATTTCGCTAGGGGTAAAATCACCTTTTGAGCTTCCTCTCCCAAGGCTCTAGGTCTTAGCCCAGATCAACATTTCTATGGTCCCGGTCTAGAACTCTCAACTGCTACCTTGGGTTGGCTAGCTCCCACTCATCCTGCGCCCTTTCTTACCTGTGAAGCTCTCCTTAACTGAAACCACACAACGCCTCCCCTCACTGTCGCAGCAATCATGACACTGGCTGGTTCTTGTCTGTGCATGAATTTGTCTGTCTTTCCAACCAGACTGTGTCGTCCATGAAGGCAGGGACTCTGACTCTACAAGGAATTGGCCACTGGGGTCCTTCAGGACTGGACAGATAGGCGTTAGGGATGGAGCACATCTTTTAGGGATAAATACGCGTGGAAGGGGTGGAAAAGCTACCTTCAAATGCACATTATTCAGTCTTATAAAGAAGAATGCTCTGCCACTTACTAGCAGCGACACCTTGGATCTGTCACAGCCTCCTTGGGGCCTCAGTTCCTCATCTGTAAAATGGGAATAGTAACAATAATACCACCTGCTTTCTGGGATGGTGGAGGGGATTCAAGGAGATGATGCTATCGTTACTGTTGCGATCAGGCTTAGAGCCTGGACTCCGCGTTCAGCACCGGCACCGACGAGCGCCCACCGCACCCCAGGACAAAGGGGGCGGCGCGGCCGGGCCCCGTACCTCGGTAGCTGTGGATGCGGCGGCCGGTGCCCGGCGGCAGCGTGGGGTAGGGCTGCGGCTCGCCGTCAAAGTTGAGCCACACCGGCAGCACGACGCGCGGGCTACGGTTGCAGAAGATGACCTGGGAGGGCTCGCGCGAGTTTACAGAGCGCAGCACCGGCCGCGGCCGCCCAGCCTCCATCTCCTCCTCGGCGCCCGACTCCTCCGGGTCGGACTCCGGGCCGGACTCCTCGGCGCCCGACTCCTCGTGGCCGTACTCTTCAGGGCCGTACTCTCCAGCGCCGGCCTCCTCGGCGCCCGCCTCGGCCTCTTCTCCGTGCCCCGCCTTCCGGGGCATTACTTCTGGAGCCTCGACTACCCGGGCCTGGTTGCCCCCGGGGGATTCGCGAGCCAGACGTGTGGTGGGGCGGGGCGTGCGTGCGTGCGTGCGTCCGTGCGCGCTCCCGGGCAGGCCTGCGTACTCTCTTCTTGGTGAGGGACGGACTACACACTCGCAGAAATGGCCGCTAGAGACTGTGCGCAGGCGCATTAGGAACTTCCAGGCACGTGCTAGAACCGGGGCGGGACAAACTTGTCGCTGTATTTTTCACTCTAAATTTGTTTTTTTCCCCTGTGAGATTTTGAGTTTCCTTAGCTTCATTCATTCTCTTAAGACGGTCATGGTTTTTCCCCTACCACCTGTGCTATTACTTATGTAAAGATTTCCTAACTAATCAAATCTGTCCACTTTGGGTCACAAAATTAAAAATGTACCCCAGTTACTCAGAAAGAGTCCCTGGAGGCAATACGTGTTAACAGTTTTTTGTGCTTCCTCTCAAAGGCATTTATGCATATGAAAACAAGTTTAAGAAGAAATTTTATGTCACTTCCATCGGTGGAAATTCACTGTCATTTGCCATAGATTACAGCGGAACTAGATTCAAATAAAAACAACAGTTACTAAGTTTTATCTATTGTCTGCTAAAGGCTCTGAGCCTGTTCTTTTTTTTT
>RJWJ010046040.1:0-11494 GCA_004363605.1 Indri indri | reverse complement strand
ATATAGATTAAAGGACAAGGCACTTAGACAGTTTGAGCCCTCTCTGGCCTTCCTGTCTCACATAAAGGGAGGAAAAAAAAAAAAAAACTAAGAAACTCTTCTGAAGGTCACAGCCCAAGGATTCTGATCCACTTAAAAAGACAAAAACAAAAACAAAACAGAGATTTAATCATAAGATTATGGAACACTTCTCCTCTCCAATACCATACCACCACATCAACAGAGCTCCAGTAAAATAATAGCAGACTACCAATGAGAGAGAGCTGTAAGACATGGATTCTATTTAAGAGGGAGTTTCTAAGAACACCCAAAGAAAACAGGGAGACAAAAATGAGGACACTAGAGGAAATTGAAGCCTTTGACACCTACAACTACAGTGAACAGTAAATACAGCCTAACTCTTAAACATGTCTAAAACCCCACACTAAAGGTCTGTTTGCCTCAGTTCCTATTACCTAATATATCATATCTGAATTATAAAATATTAAAAGGTATTCTGAAAAATGGGGTGAAATTCTGAAGACACAAAGTAAGCATCAGAACCAGATACATATATGGCATTGATTTAAGAATTATCAGAAGACTAAGAATTTAAAATAACTGGTTAACTCCCAAGAGTTCTAAACTCACTGATTCTTTCCTTGACCATGTCCAATCTACTGACAAGTCCAGCAAAGGCATTATTCATTTCTGTCACAATGTATTTTTTATTTCTAACATTTCCTTTTAATTCTCTTTTAGAGTTCTCATCTCTCTGCTTACAATACCCATCTGTTCCTGCATATTGTCCACTTTTCCCATCAGAACCCCTAGCATATTTTGTAATTGGTTTCAGGTTGCCTAACAATAGAGAATCAAAATACATGAGGCAAAAACAAGTAGAACTACAAGGAGAAATTGACAAATTCACTATCATAGTCACATTCTTCAATACCAAGTCCCCTAGATCCAGCAGACAGAAAATCAGTAAAGTTATAGTTGAGCTGAACAGCACCTCAATTAATAGGCTGTAATTGACATTTACAATACTTAATTGAACAACAGCAGAATGCACATTATTTTCAAGCTCACATGGAACATTTATTTACCAATATAGATCACATCATGGGCCACAAAACACAATTTAAATTTAAAATAATAAACACCACCCAAAGTACGCTCTCACACCACAGTGATATTAAATGAGAAAAAACAGAAACATACCTGGAAAATTTCAAAATATGTGGAGATTAAACAATATATTTCCAAATATAACATAGATCATAGAAGACATCTGAAGAGAAAGGTTTAAATTTTTTGAACTAAAGAAAAATACAACTTGTCAAAATTTGTGGAATGCAGAAAACAACAGTGCTTAGGGGGAAATTTTTAGCACTGAATGCGTATCTTAGCAAAGAAGAAAGATCTGAAATCAATAACTTAAAATTCTACCTTGGTAAACTAGAGAAAGAAGAGCAATATTAACCTAAAGCAAACAGAAGAAAAGAAATAATAAAAAATTAGAGCATAAATCAATGAAATTGAAAACAGAAAAAAAAATAGAGAAAACCAATGAAACCAAAAGCCATGGCTTTTTAAAGATTAATAAAATTGATAAAACTTTAGTCAGGTTAACTAAGAGAAAAAAAGAGAAAAGTCATAAACTACTAATATCAGAAACCATTACTGATCCCATGGACATTAAAAGAATAATAAATGAACATTATAAATGTCTCTATGCCCACAACTTTGGTCACTTAGAAGAAATGGAAAAATTCTTTGAAAGACATAACCTACCAAAACTCACACGAGGAGAAATATGTCATCTGAATAGGCCTATATCTGTTAAAGAAATTTAATTGATAATTAATAACCTTCCAAAAAAAAAAAACAACAACAACACCAGGGCCAGATGGTTTCACTGGTGATTTTAAGAAACAAACATTTAAGAAATTATGCTAATTATCTACAATCTCTTCAAGAAAATAGAAGGAAAGGGAACACTCAACTTGAAAAAGAACATCATTTAAAAATCTGCAGACATAATCATACTTAATGATGAGAATATATGCTTTCCCCCTAAGACTGGGAAGATGTTCCCTCTCACCATTACTATTCAGTATTGTATTTAAAGTCTTTCCTAATGCAATAAGACAGGAAAAGAAAATAAAATGTATACAAATAAGGAAAGAAGAAACAAAACTGTATTTGTTAGCAGATGACATGATTATCTATTGTCAACAAGAAAAAAAAATAGAAAAAGAAAACAGACCCTGAACTGATAGGCAATTATATCAATGTTGCAAGATACTAAACAAAAGTATCCTGCAGATTAATATACAAAAGTCAATAGCTTTCTTATATACCAGTAATGAACAGTGGGAATTTGAAATAGAAAATACATCATTTACATTAGCACCAAAAATAGTGAAATACTCAGGTAGAAACTAACAAAATATATGCAAGATCTACATGAAAAAAACTACAAAATTCTGATTTAAAAAAATCAAAAAAGATCTAAATAATGGAGATATATTGTTCTCAATTTGACCTATAGATTTAAGGAAATTACAATCAAATTCTTAGCAAATAATTTGTGGATATCAACACACCAATTCTAAAGTTTCTATGAAAACAAAAAAGACCCCAAATAGCCAAGCCAATACTGAAGAAGAACAACAAAATCCTAAGACTAACAATATTCAATTTCAAGACTTGCTATAAAGCGACAATAACCAAAACAATGTGGTATTGGAAAAATAGACAAACAGATCAATGCAATGGGAGTCCAGAAATAGACCTACACAGTATAGTAAAATGATCTTTCACAAAGGAACAAAGGCAATTCAATGGATAAGCACTCCTCTTTTCAACAAAAGGCTGGAACTACTGAATATCCACATATGAAAAAATAAATCTAGACATGGAAATTATACCCTATATAAAAATCAACTCAAAATGAATAATAGACCTAAATGTAAAACACAAAACTATAAAATTTATATAGGATAACATTGGAGAAATCTAAGCAGTCTTGGGTTTGATGATGATTTTTTTTTAGATAAAACACCAAAAGTATAATCCATGACAAATATTGATGTTAAGGTTTATTAAAATTGAAAACTTCTGCACTGTGAAAGACTTTGTTTTGAGAATGACAACAAAAGCCACAGACTGGGAAAGAATATTTACAAAATACATATCTGATAAGAAATTCTTAAAACTCAACAATAAGAAAATAACCTAATTAAAAATGAACAAAAGATCTGAGCAAACACTTCACCAAAGAAGTATTTATATGGCAAATAAGCATATGAAAAGATGCCCAATATCATATCTCATTAGAGAATTGCAAATTAAAACAATAAGATACTACTACACACCTATTAAAAAACACTGACAATATGAAATGCTGGTGAGACTGTAAAGCAACAGAAATGATGAGTCATTGCAGGAGGAAATGCAAAATGGTACAGACACTTTAGGAATACATTTTGATAGTTTCTTAAAAATCAAAACATAGTCCTACCATAAACTGCAATCACATGCCTAGGTATTTACCTAAACGTGTTGAAGACTTATGTCTACACAGAAAACGGCACACGAATGTTTATAGCAGCTCTATTCATAATTGCCCCAAACTAGAAGCAACCAAGCTGTCCTTCAATAGAGGAATGGGTAAACAAACTGTGATGCATCCATACAATGGAATATTATTCAACAATAAAAAGAAATGAGCTATCAAGACATGAAAAGACATGAAGGCACCTTAAATGCATATTGCTAAGTGAAAAAAGCCAGTCTTAAAATACCACATACTGTATGATTCCAAGTATACGACATTCTGGAAAAGGTAAAACTATAGAAACAATAAAAAGATGAGTGGTTGTTAGGGACAGGAGGGAGGGTACAGATGGAGGAATGAATAGGTGAAACACAGGGGATTTTTTTAGGTTATGTACGTTGCCCTTGGCCCGCCCCCCAAGTCCAAGTTTCAAGCGTGTCAAGCACAGGGGATTTTTAAGGGTGTGAAACTGTTTTGATCTGGGTTTGGTGGCTCATGCTTGTAATCCTAGCACTCTGGGAGGGCGAGGTGGATCTCTTGAGCTCAGGAGTTCTAGACCAGCCTGAGCAAGAGTGAGACCCCATCACTACTGAAGAAAAAAAAATAGAAAAACTTAGCCAGGACTGGTGGTCTGTGCCTGTAGTCCCAGCTATTCCAGAGGCTGAGGCAGGAGGATCACTTGAGCCCAGGAGTTTGAGGTTGCAGTGATGACACCACTGCACTCTAGGTGGGGTGACAAAGTGAAAATCTGTCTCTCAAAAAAAAAAGAAAAATAAAAAGAAAAGAAAAAAGAAACTATTTTGTATGACACTGTAATCGTAGATACATAACATTATGTATTTGTCAAAATCCATAGAAATGTACAACACAAAGAGTGAACCCTAATATAAACTTTGCATTTTAGTTAATGATGAATCAGTATTGGTTTATCAATTGTAACAAATGCACCACACTAATGCAAGGTGTTGATAATAGGGAAAACAACTGCACAGGGAAACTTTGTTCTATTTGCTGAATTTATCTCTAAATCTAAAACTGTTCAAAAAAATAAATTCTACTTATTTAAAAATATGTATTAGCATATCATAGATTTTTAAATGGCCTTTAATAACACTATTTATTCATATTTCAAAACTCTTAGGGTAGGTGAAGAGTTCTTCTTTTAATTCATTTTTAAATTTACTCTCTATTTATATTGCTTTTTTTGAGAAGTTTGGTTCTTTCTACTAGAACTGGAAGGTTTTGGGGGAATATAAATAATAATGATAGCTAACACTATAAAAGTATTTACCATGTGCCAGTCACTGTTTTGGATCCTTCCTTCATACAATCATAACTACAACAAAAATAAATAAATGGGACTTGATCAAATTAAAAAGCTTCTGCACAGCCAAGGACACAATCAATAGAGTGAATATACAAACTACAGAATGGGAAAAATATTTGCATTCTGTACATCCAGTAAAGGGCTGATAAACAGAATTTACAAAGAACTCAAGCAAATCAGCAAGAAAAAAATTAAACAACCCCATTAAAAAGTGGGAAAAGACATGAACAGAAAGTTTTCAAAAGAAGATAGACTAAGGGCCAACAAACATATGAAAAAATGCTCGACATCTCTAATCATCAAGAAAATGCAAATCAAAACCACAATGAGATATCACTTAACTCCAGTGAGAATGGCTTTTATCAAAAAGTCCCAAAACAACAGATGCTGGTGTGGTTGTGGAGAGAAAGGAGCACTCATACACTGTTGGACTACAAACTAGTACAGTATCTATGGAAAACAGCATGGAAATTTCTCAAAGAACCTAAAGTAGATCTACCATTTGATCCAGCAATCCCACTACTGGGTATCTACCCAAATGAAAAGAAGTCATTTTATCAAAAGGACACCTGCACCAGAATGTTTATCACAGCACAATTCACAAGTGCAAAGATATGGAACCAACCTAAGTGCCCATCAATTCATGAGTGGATTAATAAAGTGTGGCATATGTATACCATGGAGTACTACTCATCCCTAAAAAGAAATGAAATAATGTTTCTTGCAGCAACTTGGATGAAACTGGAGATCATTATCCTAAGCAAAGTATCTCAGGAATGGAAAAACAAATATTACATGATCTCACTTATAAGTGGGAGCTAAATGAGGGATATATATGGTGATAAAGAGGTATAATGGACATTGGAAACTAAGAAGGGGAGAGGGTGCAGGGGAGTGAAGGATAAAAATCTACCTATCGGGTACAACGTACACTATTCTCGTGACGAGTACACTAAAAGCCCTGACTTCAGCATGATACAATTATGTAAAACTTAATCTCTGCACACCTCGTGCTCCATCCAGTGCCTAATACTTAAAGAGTAGTTAGATGTATTTATTGAAAGAAATTACTACAAAGGAGGTTAGCAAAATCACCAAATGGAAACACAAAAACTCAGAGAATAGCAATGTGAGAAGCTCATAAAAAAGCCTTCTTTTGAACAGACATCTATTCAGTTGGTCAAAATATCAAAGACAATCATTTAAAATTTCTGGGGATTGACCAAGTTTCTGGCTTACAACAAATTGAGAATTATATATTGATCAAAATCTATGGCAGCTTAATAAGAACAAATCATAAAAACAGTGGAACACTGTGGTATTTGAAATAGTGTCTCTACCCACCACCTAGAAGAGATAGTCTAGGTGGCTTTGGCAGCTGGTGAACATCAAGATTCCTACTCCCCCAGGTAAATGCTGCACACGATCTATTCTAAAAGTGTAGTAGCAGTGGTCATTCCCCCATCCCTGATTTTTGCTTCATAAGGAAATTCTGGGTAGGTCAGTTAATGAAGAGCAGGCCACCCACCATCTCTGGCTCCGTACATGGAAGTATATGGAGGTATAAGCACAAACTCTAGCCAATCAGTGGCTAAAAACTGAGCTATTTTGATCAAAGAGTAACCCCTAAGAAACCAGACTTTTAAATTTTTTTTTTTTAATCTGAACGTGGATAGCAAAAGCTTCACACTATTGGGGAAAGAGACTTCATAGCATTAGTCCACCCAAGTCAATAAACAACAACAAAAACAAACAAATAAACAAGAACAGGAAATCCTGAAAAGAAGAATCAGTATCTAGAGTTGATATAATATATAATTTAAAATATTTCAAGAAAAAATTATGAGACATGTAAATAAATAGGAAGGTGTGACACATACAGAGAGAAAAACGCAAGCAATTGAAATTGCTGTTAAAGGGGCCTAGATGTTGGACTTAGCAGATAAAGACTTTAAGGCAGTTGTTATTAATATATTCAAAAAACTGAATAAATCACATTTAAAAAATTAAAGGAAAGTATGACAACCATGACTCAACAAATAAAAATATCAATTAACAGATAGAAATTATAATAAAAACCAACTGAATGAAAATTTACTAAAGGGGCTGAAGAATATATTTGAATTCGTAGAATAAATGATCAGAAAACGTGAAGATAGATCGACACAAATTTTGCAATCTAAAGAAGATAAATAAGAATAAGTAAAAATAAACAGAGAAATGTGAGACTATCAAATATACCAACAGATGCATAGTGGCAGTACCAGAAAAGGTAAGAGAAAGAAAAAATATTCAAAAAAATAACAGCTGAATATTTCTCAAATTTGAAGAAAAATATTAATCTATACAGCCAAGAATCTCAACAAAGTCTCAGCAGGATAAATGCAAAGAGACTCACATCCAAACATGTTATTGTCAAATGTTAAAAGCCACAGATAGAAAAGAAAATCTTGAAATTAGTAAGAGAAAAATGACTCATAATATATATGCATGAGAATCCCAATCAGATTAATAGCAGATTTCTCATCAGAAGCAACTGAAGCCAGAAGCCAGTGGGATGGCATATTCAAATTTCTGAAGGAAAAAAACTGTCAGCCAAGAATCCTCTATGAAACAAAATTATCTTCCAAAAATGAATGCAAAATAAACATATTCCTAGGTAAAGAGAAACAGAGGATTTGTTTCTGCCTTACAATAAATACTAAAGAAAATTCTTTAAGCTGGAAGTGACATCAGACATAATTTGCATTCACAGGGGAAAAAAACCAAAAGGTCCACAAAGGTAATTATATAGGTAACTATGAAAGACAGTGTAATTGCATATGTCTTCTCTTTTTTCTTTATATTTATTAAAAGAGAAAATTTTATTTTATTTTATTTCTTTTTATGCAGAGGATTATTTATGTATTTATTTATTGAGCTTATTGAGGTATAATTAACATACAATAAACTGAACATACTTAAAGTATGCAATTTGATAAATTTTGGCAACACATATATACCTGTGAAACCATCATCACATAAAGATAGTGAATATAGTCTTCTCTTCAAAAGTTTCTTTGTGACATTATGTAACTGGGCTCCCGCCACTACTTTCCTCAAACCCTCCCCCTGGCAACCACTGACCTACTTTCTGTCAATGTAGATTTGTTTGTACATTCTAGAATTTTAAATAAATAGAATTAAATAAATATTTTGAGATCCATCCATGTTGCATCCTGTATTAATAGTTGCTGTTTTTCTGGTTTGTTTTCCCCCTTCTTATTGACGAGTAGCACTCTGTTTTATAGATATACCACACTACATATATCCGTTTACCTATTGATCAATTTTGGGGTGTTTTCCACCATTAGGATATTAAAAATAAAGTGCTATTAACATTCATTTACCAGTCTTTGTATGGACATATCCTTTTATTTAATTTTGGTAAATTCCCAGGAATACAATGACTAGATTATATGATAGGTATACATCTCACTGTTTTAAGAAATTGCCTTTTTTTAAGAGTGGTTGTACCATTAGACAGTCCCACAGGCAGTGTATGAGAGTTCTACCCTTTCACATCCCAGCCGACACTTGATACTGTCAATCTCCTCAATCTTAGTTATTCTGATAGGAGTCTAATGGTATTTCACTACAACTGTAATTTGCGTTTTTCTAATGGCTGATGATGTTGAACATCTTTTCATTTACTTACTTGCTATCCATATATCTTCTCTGGTGAAATATCCATTTAAAACTTCTGCCTAATTTTAAAACAATACCTAAGACTTCCACTTCCAGGATGATGAAGTAGAAGTATGTTTCCCTATTCTCTCACTAAGTACAACTAACAACCCTGAAAATTGTATATAAAACAAACATTAAAAGGCTCTGAAAGGTGGAGAGAATGAGGAAGACCAGCTATGGACCACAGATACTGAGGAATGGCACTGTGGTGAGTCCTTTGGGTTTTCTTTTTGCCTCTTATATCCCAGACTGGAAACTAGAGAAGCCAGAAACCTGGAAATTCCAGTGGGTGAGGGCAAGAAAGCCCCAAGAAAAGTTTGCTTTCTCTGGACAAAGGCTCAAGAAAGGACAGCTTAACAAGACATAAAACTTTGGGACAATAACTACTCTATTCCAGCAAATCACGACAGAATAAAACACTGTTTCCCCCATCCCACTCCTGCCGGCAAAAGCAAGTGGAAAGCCTAGGCTTCCATCCTTGCCAAGCTGTAATGAGACACCCTAACACCCCACTGGAGAGGTGTCAAAAAGGCCTATATGGGTAACCAGAAATTTCATCTGTATTAGACAGTAACAACCCATTCCCAGTAGTCTCAGTGGTGATCAGGTGGGGAGCTTGGACTTTTGCCCCATGCAATAGTAATAAGGTATTTCTATGCCTCCCTGCATGAGTAGTATCAGAAGAGGCTTAATGAAAAGTCAGGATTTTTACCACCATTCATCAGTAACAAGGCCACCTCCTACAGCGTCAGTAGAAGCTTCATGGGGTACAGTAAAAAGGCATCCTCCCACCTCTTCCAGCCAGTTTGATATCAGTTCATGTCTAGTGGAAAGCCTGAACTCTCATCCTCACCCTGCAAGTACCAAGCACCGCCATCCTCCTATTGTCAACAGAGGATGAGTGGAGAACCTGGACTTTCAACCCCACCTGGCAGTCAAATGGTAGCAACCTCTTTAGCTATCAGAGCAGTGTCAGAAGATATCTGCTAAAATACAAGTTTTAAATAAGATCCAGAGTCTTGTAACATAATACCAAAAATATCCAGTTTCCAATCAAAAATCATTCATCATAGTAATATCCGAAAGACTTTAACAGATGACAATACCAACATGAAACAGATGCTAGAATTATCTGACAAGGATTTTAAATGAGCCATCATAAAATTTTTCAGTGAGCAATTATGAGCAAGCTTGAAACAAATGAATAAGGAATATATCTCAGCAAAAAACTGGAAGTCTCAGCAAAGAAATCGAAGATACAGAGAAAATCCAAATATAAATTTTGGAGCTAAAACATGCAATAACCAAAATTCAAAAACTCAAAGTATAGGCTTAACAGAAAAATGTAGAGAACATTAGAAGGAATCTGTGAACTTGAGCACAGAACAATAGAAAGTACGCAGTCTGAACAACTGAGAGAAAATCAACTGAAAAATAATGGACAGAGTTTAAGGGACAGGTAGGACCATAACAAAATATCTAACACTGATATCATCATAGTCCCAGAGAAAGAGGAGAAAGAGAAAGAAAGTAAAAAGGTATTAGAAGAAATATGACTGAAAGTTACCCAAATTTGTTAAAGACATAAACTACAGACTCAAGAAGCTGAAATAAGCAAACCATAAACAGAATAAATCAAGAAATATCCACACCAAAAAACACCATTGTCAAACTTCTGAAAACAAAAGACAAACAAAAAATTTGAAAGCAGTAAGGGAGAAATGGTGAAGACAATTTGAATGATGGTGGATCTCTTCTCAAAAACCATGGAGGACAGGAGGAAACTGCACAATGCTTTTTGAGCATTGAAAGAAATGAACTGTAAACCCAGAATTCTATATCTAGTACAAGCAATCTTCAGGAATAGAATAGACATCAAGGTACATTCAGAGAGAAAGGAAAACTAAGAGATTATTTCACCAGTAGACCTACTCTAAAAGCATGGCTAAAGGAAGTTCTCTAAATTGAAAAGTAATAAAAGAGAACTCTTTGGAACATCAGGAAGAAAGAATATGGTGAGCAAAAATATAGGTGAATGTAATAGACTTTCCATCTACTCTTGAGTTTTCTAAATTATGTTTGACAGTTCAAGCAAAAAATTATAACACTGTCTAGTATGGTTTTCAATATAGGCAGAGAAATATTTAAGATAAACATATTACAAATAGGGAGGGTAAAGAGACTTCAGACATAGTTATATAAATCTACACATGATAAAATGACATAGAACTACACACACACACACACACACACACACACACACACACACACACACTGTACCTATGTTAAATTCCTGGTTTTCAAATTGGACTATAGTTATGTAAGATGGAACCACTGGAGGAACCTGGATGAAAGGTATACAAGACCTCCTGTACTATCTTTGCAACAATATGCCTGTCTCATTCTATGAGGCTAGTGTTACCTTCATACCAAAACCAAGACATCACAAGAAAACAAGACTCAGGCCAACATCTCTTCTGAATATAGATGCAAGAATTCTCAACTAAATACTAATGAACTAAATCCAGCACAATATAAAATTATACACTATGACCAAGTAGGAATTATCCAAGGAACACAAGATTGCTTTAACAACCAAAAATCAACTAATGTGATATATCCATACAATGAAATATCATTCAGGCATACAAAGGAACAAAGTACTGATACATGCTAAACATTGGATGAATCTTGGAAACATTATGCAAAATGAAAGAAGTCACACAAACCACATATTGTATTGTTCCACTTATATAAAATGTCCAGAAAAGGCAAATCCATAGAACCAGAAAGTAGAATAGTGGTTGCTTAGGGATGGGGGTTCACGGTAATGAGGAGTGACTACTACTAGGTATAGGGTTTCTTTTTAGAATGATGAAAATGTCAGAAAATAA
>RJWJ010046039.1:0-11512 GCA_004363605.1 Indri indri | reverse complement strand
TCCAATACTGCCCACCAGGAAACACCCCAAGTCATGGCCTGTCCCAATCAATGACATGGTATCCACACTGGCATGCTTTGGGACTCCAAAGATAGACATTGTATTTGTTCTCATTTCCAAAAGTTAATGGAATAGATGTTTACTGTGAAGTAATAACATCCAGATTATGATGTATAGCACATTGGAGAGAAGCAATGATTTTTGCACTGGGGTAAATGTTAGAGGTAAAACTTAATGAGGAAATATGGATGAATCTGAAAAACATGCTGAGCAAAAGAAGCAAAGGACAAAAGGGTACATATTGGATGGTTCTATTTATATGAAGTTCTGGAATGTGCAAAAAGTGATAGAAATTGGAACAGTGGTTGTGGTGTGGGGAAGTGGGCGTTGATCAGGAAGGAACCCAAAGGAACTTTCTGGGTGCTGGAAGTGATCTGTGTCTTGACAGAGATGAGGTTTACATGGGCAAATGCATTTGTTAAAACTCATCAAATCGTACACTTAATATCTATGTTTTTTACTGTATGTAAATTATACCTTAATTTAATAAAAGAATAAATTTAATAAAATCAATTCAAGGGGAAACATTGCAAAGAAAATGTATAATAGTATCCTACTGGTGGTTAAAGAGAAAAGACTGTATGTGTGGGAACTGATAAAATAATAGGATGGGAAAAAGAGAGGACGTGCTCTTGTATTTGTGCCCAGGAAAAGGTGGTGAAATTTGCTTTGCAAGTGCTACTAGTATAATACACTCAATTGTTTGAGAATACAGTTTTACAGTGGTTTATAGCAGATTAAAATCTGATTTTAGAAATGAGAAGGTACGAATTTTTTATGTGGAACCTTCCAATGCTTCTAAAAATCTTGTACCCTACTGCCTTCCCCCGGTACCTGAAAAAAATCACAAGTGTTGGTTTAAGCTTGGTGGGTAGGAGGGTTAACATCACAGATTTGATACTAACTAATATATAGATCCAAAACCGATAGCCTGAGGCCATAGTAGGCCTGTGAACTTGTTTCGTTTAGTTTTGTTGGGGAGGTGAAGTGTGGACAGTGCTTTTTTTTTTTTAATTAGTTGCAAATGTTTGAAACTTGAGAGGTTTCACATAAAACTTTGAACATCTAGAAATACATGTTTTGCATTCCAAAACAGCAATATTTGCCTGGATCTGAGTAGCAGCTCTGACTTTTATAAAATTAAGATATAATTTACTTTACACACATCTGACCACTCACAATTATCTTGGGACCAATGTACTGCTTCCATTTTTTTAAAAAAAATTCTACTCTCAGTCCTCTGGGTATTTTAATTTTGCAACTTCTGAATTGACATTTATAAAGCCACTCCAGTGAACCAGGAGTGATCAAGGGCTTCAGTAGATAAGTGGAGGAGACACTATTATTACATCTGTTTTACAGATCAGGTAACCAAGGTGCAGTAAGAACTCACCTGAGGTTGCTAAGCAGAAAGCAACGAAGCCAGGATTTGAACTAGGTATTCTTACCCCAGAGCCTGTGAATTTATTGACCACATTATTGTTCTGTTTTTACTTTTAACTTTGCTTTCATCCATTGCTTACTATAGGTACTTCCCTCTGATTAATTGAGTTCTTGTTAGTTTCCTTGTGATTTATTTTGGCAGAATAATCCCTGGTCTCCAAACTTTATGGATTTTGCATCCTTAGCAGTAAAAAAAGTGAAAAAATTTGATTGCATAATATATATGTATATTTACTGATAAATAGTAAACTTGTGCTATATTAATATGTACATTCTGAAACATACACACATTTAGAAGTATTAAAGAATAACATTACATATATATAAATATATACTCTAGAATTTTCTTTCCGCACTGCAGTAGATTATTTTGTAGGTATTGCATGCCCTATTTTGGCAACCAATAGATTAAATGATGCCTGGGTAGTGATTCTGCCTGAAAGCATTTTCATATCAGAGACTGCCAATTCTGTATTCAATAAATTGTCTCTTCCAGATAAAGGGTGCAGTAGAAAGGTCACCAGATCTGCCCAGACTATGGAAAGACAACAGAAAGTTCTCCATTGTTAGAAAAAGTATTGTCCATCTGTGGCCGAATTTAAAACACTGTGTTCTAAAACCTTCTACAGCTGTGAACTTCAAAATGGCCAAAGGCATCTTTTATTCATATTAAGGCCTGCGATTTGCCTTTGGGGAGTTTAGATTCTTTTCAAACATCTAATTCTGTGGGTTTAGTTGTGGGGGGGAGGCAACATCCTCCTGGGTCTCAGTTTCTCAGTCTGAGTTGTGGGGGCTTCATGTACAGCAGGGTTCTCATCTCACAGGACTGCTGTCATGATTAACAAGTCTGTGGTTTTAAGTAGTTGGACAAAGCAAGTGCTGAGAGAGGCTGTTAATAATGAATCAGTGTGAAATGTATTTGTGGATAGGTGCCAGCACTTTTCCCGGAATTCTGGTACTCTCTAAAGAAAGAATGGCAGTGAGCATACTTTTTGAGGCATGCTGTGTGCTTGTTCAAAGGTCACGCTGTGTTCTCTCTCTAAATACGGTTGTTGATATGTGGATGGATAGGTTCTTCTGAGCGCTTATCCGCGGCCCCCGACCTCCTCTTCCAGCAGCGTGTGTGATCCGAACGAAGCATTCTTCTGGAGCATCCTCCGTTTGGAATGTTCTTTTCTGCCTTCCCCTACCCTCCTTATTTCCTTAGTAAATTCGTCTTCAAGGCCCAGGTGGAACATCACATTCTCCGTAATCCCGCCAGCACCAGGCTGCCTTAGTTTTTCCTCGTCTTGCATTTTCGTAAAATCAGAGCTCAGCATCGAGGGAATTCATGGGAACCCGTTTGACACACCCCCTGCCGATTCCATAGAGAGAAAACTTTTGTGTGTGTGTCATTGTTGGGAATGTAATAGAAATGCATAAAGCTCTTCATGTGAAATGTGAAACATTCTCTGTTCTGAAACATTTTCTTTCATTAAGACAGAAAATTTTTTTAAAAAGAAAATTAAAAGGGATCATGAACCATATCCCCATACTCTAAACGAAGCCCCCAAACTCTTACTGCCGTAACTCTGTACTTGGGGTGGTATTTACCAAGTTGCACCGTAGCTAGACATATCCACGCCTGGTCTCCTGCTAATGCGTGTGCTCTTTGAGGGCCTTCACCATTAAGGCTGCTGCCACTGGGCCTGCCATATTGTAGGCACTCAATAAATGCTTTTAGAGTGACGTTCGTTCATGGATACAAAGGATGGGGAAAGGCCTGACACTGATTTTAACTGGGTCTCTTGTTCTATTCCTTATCTACCTTCCATATTTCTTGCAACCGTAAGATACAGTTCTGTGGAGTCAAAGTTGAAGTCCAAAGGTGAATGGACTCAAGAAAAGAAGCCAGTGAACAAGAGTCCCTGCTTATAGCATAGTCAGAAAATAGATTATTTGGGGTACTGGAGATTTTCTAGTAAATTGACAGTGAACATGAGGTTTGCCAGAGTGAGTTGGAGCTCTTCAGTGTTGAGAGAGATGAGTTATAAATACTTCAAACTGTGCCGTTGGAAATGCTTCACTCTGCATTTTTCCTCCTAGAAGAAGGAAGAGAAGCCGGAGCAAGCAGGCACCGTGCACCTGCTCCAGGGGCAGCACCTCCATCAGCAGAGGTGCAGAAAAGTGGTGACCCAGGGCTTTCTGGTTCCATACTCAGCTATTTATCCCACGGCAAGGACAGCCTGTCTTCTAATTACCAACCACTGGGACAGCTTCCTATGGCCACAGCTGGCTAGGGCCTCTGGGGCATGTGCCTGCCACTTATGCCTTCCAGTTCAGTGGCACTTAGCTAAACTCTAACCAGGAGGCTGACAATTATATCTCGCAGCTGTGTATGTGGTGATAGAAGTTCTCAGAGTGGTGTAGAATGTACATTTTACTCTCCGAGTAAAACAGTTAATAATCGTCAGAGTGTATTTTGTCTTTGGTATCTGCCTTTGATCTGAGTACTGGGGACTCGTATGTCACAGTAACTTGTAGAGAATTATTGACTTTTATTTACAAGGCCTTGAGTACCTAGCACATATAGAACCCCCTGTGAAGGAAACAGGGTGACAAAGGCAAGACTCCAGGCCTCCAGGAGATCAGAAGCTGGCAGGGAAAGTAAGACAGTCTACAGGTAACCATAATGCAAGGCAAGACTCGATTAATACCATGGTAGAGCTGCTATTTGGGGACAAGATAGGAAGAAATTGCTTCTAACTGGAGTGACTCTGGAAGCCTTGATGAAGGAGGTAAAGTTTGAGCTGCATTTTTAAGCACAGGTAGACTTTCCAAAGGTTCAGATGGGAAGGAGGTTGAGGAATTTCAGGAAAAGAGAAAGAAACATGGGAAGGATAAAGGATTGGAGAGTATAGGATGTGTTCAGGGCATAGGGAAGGCTTGCAGCTGAAGGTTTGCAATCTAGCCTGGTGGATTGTGATGTGTGGGCAGCACCTTAGTGCTCTGACTCTGTGGAACAGATTCATGGGAGAGTCTTGTCTATTAATAACATAACAGAATTTGAGCTCAGGGGATGCCCGTGACCCCTCCCCAAGCTGATCTTCGCCTGTGGCTGCTTCCCTGAAGGTGTTCCAAGTCTGCCTCTCATTGCTATTTGGAAACCTTGCCTATGGAGAGTATTGTCTGAGAGTAATTTGAGACACTTGACGTCTGTTAAACTAATTATGCTTCAGTCCTCAGAGTGCCTTGGTGCTCTCAATCCTGAATACTCAGCAGATTTTATGTAGCATCTGCATTATTAATGGAGAAGATATGGAAGAGAGGACTTGGCTGCTTGTTCTGTTTTGAGCAAGTCTTGGGCAAGTGGCGTTCCGGGAAGAGAAGCAGCTGCCTGCGGAGTGATGGAGGAAGCAGGCTGTCCGGGGGAGCCCTGCCCAGACCGGAGCCTGTGCCAGTATGCCCAGAAAATCACAGCCTGCTTTGGAGGGATGGGTAAGCCCCCTTAAACACTGGGCTTTGGTGAGGAAATGCCCAGGTTGATGATGCAGAGGAGCGGATGGACTAAACTTTAGGACTTGCTGGGAGCAGGGAGCAAGATGTAGCTGCTGTTGAGTGCGAGAACCTCAAAGCGGCTGAGTCGTCGTTGTCTGGAAGTCCAGTTGCACCCCTTCCTCGGAGGCTTCCCACTTTAAAAAAATTGCTGTTTCTTTGCTTAATCTGTTCTGCTCAGCAGCCAAGATCATCCTGACTATTGTGAGCAACTGCAAGTGTTTTTGGGGGGCTTGCTGAGCTCATTTTTTGTTCATTTTGGTTTAAAAACAATGAAAACAAAAATCCAAGAGCAAGTAATCTCATGATCATTGATGAAGCCACAGGCTAAATTCAGACCATTTCCTTAGAAAACCAAATCCGTAAAAATTGGCATTGTAAGGCGGTGGTTTCCTCTCTGAAAAAATTTCTTAGTAAGAAGCGAATAGATCTTAGCAGATGATTTAAGGGGGGAGAGAAACTTGTCTGAAAAAAGACCTAAATCATTACATACAATAAAATTAAGGAAAAGTCAGAGTTCATTTGTGGAGAATTGCTGTGCTGGCAAAGAAAGAGCAGTAATTAAGGCATCTGTCCCCTGAGCCCCGTGGAGCCCCCAAATGCCTGGCTTTGGGGTTAGGGTTCAGCTCATCAGATGTCTGTTGAGCTCCTACAGTGTGGGAAGACAGAGTGCTCAGGGCCTCGCAGTGCCCCTTGGAGAAGTTTCCCACTGATGGTTTCTTTTCATAGTTTATCATAGAAGAACTTTATTAGGTGCAATGGGACTGTTTCTAGCAAGATTAGGAATTTCCTATTTGATAAAACATACAGGCCAGCAAAAACCTGGACAAAAGTTAAACATTTGTGATTATCATTAGCTTTGTGATGCAGTGCATTGTGATATCTTGTCATAAATGGTACAAATCATCACAAAACCCACTGCACTCGTTTGTCATTGCTGTGCTTGTCATTTAGCATGGGCTGTGGCAGGAGAGAGCAATGAAAGAACTGAACCCACTGGTGCTACTTTTAGGGTCTTCTTTAACTGTGCTTTCTTGGATGAAGAGGTTGCTGTCAGGGAGATGCCACTGAAAGTCTATTTTTAAGACTGGAGGCTTGGCCTCTGCTCCTGGATGTTTACCCTGAACTATGTGGAGGAGATTAAGTGAAAAAATTTGGAGCACCTGGAAAGTGGAATGTAGTTCACAGGTGCTGGTGGTCACTGCTGGCTCCCACCCCACAAGCAGCCAGCACCTGAGCCCTCATCTCTCTCCACTGCCTGAGAAAGGAGTTGGCCTCCTCACATTTATGTAATATGTGTTACGTTGTCTGCAAAAGCAAGCAAACGTCTGTTATTCTCATTAGACTTCTTTATGATCTACATTTAGTTTACATTCCATCCTGACCTAAAATTCATAAAATGTATCAAAATTCTTACACCTAATCCTGTTATTGAAGAACTTAAATTTTTTTCTTTTTATGGTCTCTCAGAAGACAATTGCTTCTTAAACTAAATATACGGATCTGTAAACTTGCCTAGGGCTGGCCTGAGTATGCTCCGCTGATATAATAGCTAAGCGCTGAGGTGGAGTTCATGCTATGGAATTAGTTTTAGTGGGCAATGCTCAACAAACTTAGGGACCAATGAGGCAGAACAGCCTTGTCTTGGAATAGTTCAACTTTTTCTTGGTCAGGAAGACGCTAGATTTGAAGAAAACAATCACCTTATCTGTCTGAAGTCGTGTGTGTGTTGTTAGTGTGTACTAGAACCTGTGTTTAAGGCGGCTGCATCATGTTTCTCTACATAAACACACACACGTGTTTCACAAAAAGACCTTTTAAACACAAATAAGTAGCTGCTCAGGTTCTCAGTCTGCAAAGAGCAGAGCTGTAGGAAACTGACTAACCATAGCAAGAAGGAAATCATGGTGAAGGGCAGAGGTTCCCACAATACAATGTTTACTAGAAAAACACTCTAGAAGAACCTAGTAGGTGTGAGGTGGGCCTCAGGGATCTGCATTTTAGACAAATTGGTCCAGGCATCACATTTTGGGAAACATTGATAGAATATCTTATATTGCATATCTGAAGGCTCTTCAGAATAGGCAAGCGAGAAACAGAGCATGTACAGATCATTTTACCTGCTTCATAAACTGTTTTTGGAGGAAGACTGTGGAAGGATTTGGGGGAGGGGAAGGTTGGAATAGGGCTTAATTCCCAGAATTTTGGAGCAGACGTCTTGAGGTGTGACTTTGGTAGTAGACAGCTCTCATATTTCCACTTTCCCCGACTCTGCCCCAGTCCGGGTGCCTCTAGGACAGAATCATCTCTTCCATTCCCACTGTGCTTCCCATTGGGCTAAAATAATTCTAGCGAATTTGGATTCTCTGGTTCTTGGATTCTGTTGCCAAACCTACATTAAAGATTAGGAGCTAGTAGCAGAAGAAAAAGAATTTTCTTTCTCTTCTTCATCTGCCTGCAGCCTTTGTGGAAGGACCTCACTATTGTGGTAGGGACGGTCATAGCTTAAGAGTCAGGAGACCTGCCCTACGCTACGCTTTCTGTGTTGTCATAAGAAAGCCGCTTAGCTTCTCTGAGACTTACTTTCCTCATCTTAAAGTTAAAGGCCGGAGTAGATCAGTGCTTCCCAAGTGCTGGCCTTGGTCTGGGGAACTTTTAGAAATGCAAGTCCCTGGTCACCACCTGCAAGGAATCACATGTGGAGGTCTGGGCTAGTGTCCTGGATTTTGTATTTTTCCAAAGTTCTGCGGATGCTTCTTATGCACAGCAATATTTGGGAACCACTGCACTAGTATCTTTAAAGGCCTTTCCAGCTCTGCAATTCTATGCTGTTTAAAGTGTGCAAGGGTTTTAATGCAAAGAAAAGTATGTTAGAGCATAATAACCCAATGACAGGAGAAGGAGTGTGGGTTTATTCACTTCGACTTGTGCCTGTTGTGTGGTTATAGGTGGTTGCCTTACTGTGTGGATATCAGAGGGCAAATGCTCATTACCAAGGTTATTCCTTGTCTCTTAGCACCCTAACTGCACGAGGGTCCTGCAAGCTTGTAACTTTTTGAAAACATGAAGCCACCTACATGGTAATTCTGTCTCCCTCATGTGATTCTGCTAGAGATTCTGCAATAGCAGGAAACCCACGGAACAACTTGAAGACTATTATTGGCATTAGATTAATGGAATGAGGCAGAAGGATTGTCCTGACACTAAGGGATTGTTCACTGTGGCCTAGAGCTGGATTTGTCACTGGTTGAAGCTAAGGAGCTTTCATTGAGGTCCTCCCTCTGTGAGATGGGAAATACTGGAGAACTTCTTATCCCAAGTCTTTTCTGATATGCGTTCTTAGATTACATATAACATGTGGATCTATGCCTATTGACAGTCCTTTTACCAGGTGATATGGAATATTCTAGGAATATTTGCAGGATAATTCTTTTAAATATTGCAGCATGTCCTTTCTCTTGTGTTGGATCTTTATCTGATTTTCAGATATGCATTCCTGTCTCAGACTGCCACAGTCTTGAGGTCCCGGTAGTGGCTGTTTTTGTACCTAATCATCTGAGAATACGGGGCCCTAAGCTCTTGAGGGTAATCACTTAAATACATCTCCCTAATCTTCTTTGCCTGACAGTGAGGAAGGGAGATAAGGGAGCCAGGAGAACTGAGAGAGAGAGAGCTGCGGGGAAGCACGGCTTTTGGGCTCCTGGTGGTCGTTTCTCATTTCTTTGTAATCCACACCAAGATGCCTTCCTTCCTTGGTTTGAGGTGTCTGGGGAAATTGTGCAGCTTTGAGAAAAGCAAAGTCACCTCCTCCGAGAGAACGAGTGCCAGGGGCTCATACAGAAGGAGACTGACTGTCGAAGACCTGAGCGTCCCTGGGACCCTCTTCCCCCGTCACAGACGTGCTACCATCACCCATTTGTTGTACCTACACCCTGAGGACCCCTGCCCGCACAGGTGTGTGTGCAACAGCTTCGATCCCCTGGGTAAGCAAAAGAACCCACTCTGGACACGGTTTCGTGTTTTGTGACTGGCATAAGTAATAGAGTATTCTCTGGACCATTCTTCTGGAATATGTTCTTCAAAGGAAACATTATCCTTAATATATAATTAATGGGGGTGAGGGTGGGAGAAATGGAGAATGTAACATAACACAGCTCTGGAGCTAAATGCTGACAGTATTTTTGTCCATGATTTTATGATATCAGTAACAAATGTGTCTCTTTCCAAATTTGGTATGAGTCATTGTCAGTCTTAGGAAGTACGATAGAAAAGAAAGATCTCTATCGATAGATGCTGTTCTTCCACATGACAAAGGATGAATGGAAAGGAAATATTCAGGGCAACAGATGGCAAAGGATGACCTGAGTAAAGTCAAGGTCTAAACTGTGTCACTGCTTAGGGATGGCTTGTCTTGTGAAATATTTTAAAAGAAGAGAAAAAAGAGAGCATTTTTAATATTGAGAGAACTCGTTGAGGCTTCTTAGCCATGAAGCTCATTAAAATGTGGTCACTCATCCATCTGCCTGGGAAAGAGGTGGAGAAAGCCCAGTCTGAGGACAGTTTTTGCACTTGGGGTTTTCAGACTTTGAAGTATTAGTGGTGTCTTTGTTAGTGAAGATGATACCTGCTCAGCTGCTCACGCCTTGTCAAAATCAGCACTAGAATTAGTACGGAAGGTGGAAGGCTATTAGATACGATCCCTACAAATGTATGAAGTTGAGTCAAATTATAGACCTGATAATTCTTGGACAGCCAGAGAACAGGGCAGGGTGGAATTTAGGTTAGCTGGGGTGAGGGAGTTAACCTATAATGTGTTTTGTTGCAATTAATATTTAACGGCTTTATTGAGATGTAATTCATACACCTTACAATTCACCCATCTAAGGAATATAATTTGGTGGATTTCAGTATACTCACTGATATGTGCAACCATCACCACAGTGAATCCTAGATATTTTCATCGCCTCAGCAAGAAGCCCTGTGCCCTTTAGCTGTTACCTGCCTACCTCAACCTCTCCATCCTGATGGCCTTTGAGAAATTACAAATCTACTTTCTGTGTCTGTAGATTTTCCTATTCTGGACATTTCATGTGAATGGAATCATTTAATATGTGGTCTTTTGCATCTGGCTTCTTTCACTTAGTGTAATGTTTTCAAGGGTCATCCATGCCATAGCATGGATCAGTACTTCATTTTTTGTTTATTTTTGGGTTGTTTCCACCTTTTGGCTATTATGAGTAAGGCCACTATGAACATTCATGTACAAGTTTTTGTGTGGACACGTATTTCCAATGTTCCTGGGTATATACCTAGGAGTGGGATTTCTGGGTCACATGGTAAGTATGTTTAACCTTACAAGGAACTCCAAGACCATCTTACAAAGTGGCTGCCCCATTTTACGTCCTGCCAGCAGCTTACGAAGGTTAGAGCTGCTCCGTATCCTTGCCAGCACTTGTTATTATCTGACTTTTTGATTCTAGCCATGCTAGTGGGTGTTAAGTGGTATCTCATTGTGACTGTATTGAACTTTGACAGGGACAGGGAAGGCTGGCAAGCAGATCAGGGCTAAGGCAGGACAGGATACCAATTCTGACAGATGCAGATGGTGACAGTTTCTTGGCTCTTTCATTCTCCGAAAGTCTCCACTTCACTATTCCACACTTATCCCTTTTCAGGGGAGCAGAAAGTGGGGATAGAAAAACCACGACTTCCGCCCCAGCCCCCTTCCAAGCTATGCCAGAAAGACTTTGCTCAGAACCAGCTGACCATGCCTATTGCAGCATAGGGCACCTCCCTCAAATGTCAGGTCCACATGCTGGTGGATACCCAGAATACCTTCACTGAGGAAAAAAATGTTTTATTCCAGAAGTAGGGGTACAAATGAAACATGTAGGTGACTGCTGGAGCTAACACTTTATTGTGAATGACGTTGGTGCTTCTGCTGAACGTTTCTACTCAAAGAGATTCAAATCTGATGTCTTTGGAATGAGCTATTGCTGCTCTCCAAAAAGATAAGGTCTGTAGGTAGGAGAAAGCAGGGAAAGGGAAACCAGGTAAGCTGTAGTTGAATGAGAGTGTACCAGATAGTGGCTGGGCAGCAGGTGCAGTCATGAGAGAACAAGAGAATTAAGAGTATCAAAGAGAGTCCTGGATAAAGGAAAGGGTAATCATCGTTGGGGTATCCATATCGTAGAGGAGGCAGATAAGAAAATCTGGGAGATTAGGTGAGTGTTTTGGCTTTGAGATTGGACATTCCAGAATTTGAGTCTCTGCTGTTTTACTTAATAAATATGTTACTTTGGAAAGTTAGTGATTCCAAGTGAGTTCCCCCAACCATAAAGTTCGCGGAATGCATACCACATATGATTGGTATAAGCAGGTCAGTTCCTAGAGAATATGGGGCCCTGGGCAAATGTTTTTTGCGCGGCCCCTGTCTATATAAACAATTTGAGTTTACCCAAAATCAGTGTGTCAA
>RJWJ010046038.1:0-11522 GCA_004363605.1 Indri indri | reverse complement strand
TGTGCCTGGCTTGTTTCGCTTGAGGTAATAGCCTTCAGTTCCTTCCACATGGGTGCAGAAGACCTGATTTCATTCTTTTTAATGGCTGAATGGTATTCCCTTATGTAAATATACCGCTTTTCTTTATCCATTCCTCCATCGATGGACACTTAGATTGATTCCATATCTTTGCTATTGTGAATAGTGATGCGATAAACGTGAGTGCAGGTATCTTTTTGATACATTGATTTCTTTTTCGTTAGTATCCTAAGGAAAAGAGTATCCCAAAACAAGATACCCAGTAGTGGGATTGCTAGATCAAATGGTAGTTATATTTTTAGTTCTTTGAGAAATCTCCATACTGTTTTCCATAGAGGTTGTGGTGATTTACATTTCTATCAACAGTATGTAAGAGTTTCCTTTTTTCCACATCCTCACCAACATTTATTTTTTGTCTTTTTAATAATAGCCATACTGGATGGTATAAGATGGTATCTCACTGTAGTTTTAATTTGTATTTTTCCAATGATTAGTGATATTGAGCATTAAATTTCTTTATTGTTGATTAGTAAAGGTACATAATAGTTGAATATGTTTGTGGGGTACATGTGATGTTTTTATGTAGGCATATAGTGTATCAAATTGATTTGATTATTGTAATGTATTAGTGTAATCAAATCAGGGTAACTGGGGTATACCTCATCTCAAACATTTACTATTGCTTTGTGCTAGGAAAATTCCAACTCCATTATTTTAGTTATTTTAAAGTATACCCTAACTTATTGTTGACTGTAGTCACTTTGTTGTGCTAACAAATATTGTTCATTCTATGTATCTATCTATAGTTTTGCACCCATTAGCCATCCCCACTTTATGCCTTGCCCCTGCTACCCTTCCCAGCCTCTGGTAACCTCATTCTATTCTCAGTCTCCATGAGACCAATTGTTTCAATTTTTAGCTCCCATATATGAGTGAGAACATGCAAGTTTTGTCTTTCTGTGCTTGGATTATTTCATTTAACATAATGATCTCCAGTTCCATCCATGTTGTTGCAAATGACAGGATTTTATTCTTTTCTATGGCTGAATAATATTTCATTGTGTATATGTACCACATTTTCTCTATCCATTCATAGTTGACAGATACTTAGGTTGATTCCAAATTTGGGCTGTTATGAATAGTGCTGCAGTAAACATGGAAGTGCAGATATCTTTTCAATATTCTGATTTCCTTTCTTTTGAATGCATACCTAGCAGTGGGATTGCTGGATCTATTTTTAGTTCTATTTTTGTTTTTTGAGAAACACTTATACTGTTCTCCATAGTGGTTGTACTCATTTACATTCCCACAAATGGCATACGAGGGTTCCCCTTTTTCCACATCCTTGCCAGTATTCACTATTGCCTGTCTTTTTGATAAAAGCTGTTTTAACTGGGGTGAGATGGTATCTTATTGTTGTTTCGATTTGCATTTGTCTCATGACTAATGATGTTGAACATTTTGTCAGTACTTGTTCACCATTTGTACGCCTTCTTTTGGAGAAATGTCTATTCATGTCCTCAATCACTTTTTAATAGGATTATTTGGGCGTTTTTGTTGAGTTCCTTGTATATTCTAGATATTGGTTCCTTGTTGGATAAATCATTTGCAGATATTTCCTCCTGTTCTGTAGGTTGTTCACTCTGTTGATTATTTCTTTTGCTGTATAGAAGCTTTTTAGTTTAATTAAGTTCTATTTGTCTATTTTTGGTTTTGTTGCCTGTGCTTTTGAGATCTTAGATTTAGGATTATGCCTTCTTGGTGAATTTGCCTCCTTATCTTTCTTTCCTAAGAAATGGGATCTCACTATGTTGCCTAGGCTGGCCTAGACCTACTGGGCTCAAGCAATCCTTCTGCCTCAGCCTCCTAAGTAGCTGGGACTACAGGCACTTGACACCCAGCTTTACCTCTTTGTTGTTATGAAATGTCCCTCTGTATCCATGACACTAATCTTTGTTTTGAAATCTACCTTGTCTGATATTAGTATAAGTACTCCAGCTCTCTTTTGCTTTTGTCATCATTTTACTTTTAACTTGTGTCACTTATATTTAAGTGGATTTTCTTTTCAACAACATATAGTTGATTCTTGCTTTTTTCTTATTCGTTAGATACTAGTATGTGACTTTCAGTGGACCGTGTAGCCCATTTCCATTTAATGCCCTTGTTGCTATAGTAACATCTTGCAATTTATTTTTTATTTGTTCTTTGTTCCTTTCTTTGTCTACCTCTTTTTGGATTTATTTCCTTTAAAGTTGCATTTTGACCCTTTGACTTATTAAAATGTGTTACTTGATTTATAGTATTTAGAGATTTTTTTTTAGCTATCTTTCTGTTTTTGATCCCTAGTTTATTTCTGTTGTTGTGAGAGAAGTGAAATCTTCAGCTGTAATTGTGGCTTTGACTATTTATCCTTTTAGTTCTATCAGTCTTTTTTTTTAAGTTTTGTTTTTAGGTGCTTCCAAATGTAGGATCGTTATATCTTTTTAGCAGTTTTACCTCTTTATCATTTATCTAGGTTAACCAATTATTAGCATAAAGATTATAATAGAAATAAATGAGATAGAGAATTGAAAACAATAGAGAAAAATGAATGAAAACAAAAGTTGTTTATTTTAAAAGATCAACGAAATTGACCTAGCTGTAGACCAGCAGTTCCCAACCTTTGGTCTCAGGGACCGGTTTTATGGAAGACCATTTTTCCATGGATAAGAGGTGGGGGTAGGGTGGCGGGGATGATTCAGATGCATTACATTTACTGTGCAGTCAGATCTCTCTGCTAATGATAATCTGTATTTGCAGCCACTCCCCAGCGCTAACATTACCATCTCAGCTCATCAGGCATTAGATTCTCATAAGGAGCTCACATGCGCAGTTTACAGGGTTCGCACTCTTAGGAGAATCGAATGATCTAACAGGAGGCAGAGCTTATGTGGTGGTGCCAGCAATGGGGAGTGGCCGTAAATACAGCCCAAGCTTTGGTCGCCCGCTCACCTCCTGCTGTGCGGCCCAGTTCCTAACAGGCCACGGACCAGTACCAGTCTGCGGCCCAGGGATTGGGGACCACAGCTTTAGACAGATTGACTAAAGGGAAAAAAGAGAGAAAAATGAAATACTAAAATCAAAAATGAAAGAGGGATATTACTACTGACTTTACAGAAATAAAAAGGATTTAAGAGGATACTATGAGCAACTGTGTGCCATCAAGTTGGGTAACCTGGATGAAATGGACACATTCCTAGAAATACACCAGCCACCAAAGTAACTCAAGAATAAATGGAAAATCTGAATAGACCTATAACTCTTAAGTAGATTAAATCTGTAATGGAAAACCTCCCAACATACAAAAGCTCGGAGGAAAAAAGCTTCACCAGAGAACTCTACCTAACATTTAAAGAAAAACTACTGGTAGCCCTTCTCAAACTCTTCCAAAAAATTGAAGAGGAGTGAACACTTCCTAACTCATGCTATGAGGTGAATATAATTCTGATACCAAAAAAAAAAAAAAAATTATAGATCAATATCCCTGATCAACATAGATGAAAAAAATTCCTTAACAAAATGCTAGCAAAACATTCAAAAGTATAATTGAAGGATTATGCACCATAACCTACTGAGATTTATTCCAGGAATGCAAGAATGTTTCAACATATAAAAATTAATCAATGTAATATCCCACATTAATAAAATGACGGAAGAAAACCCACACAATCATCTCAAGTGATGGAGAAAGAGCGTTTGACAAAATTCAATACCCATTTATGGTAAAAAAAAAAAAAAAAAACAAAACAAAAAACAAAAAATTGGGAATAGAAGGAAACTTCCTCAATATGATAAAGGCCATATACAAAAAAACAAAAAAAAGAGAAACAAGGTCTCACTTTGTTTCCCAGGCAGTACAGTGGTGTCGTGATAGCTCACTGCAATCTCCAACTCCCAGGCTCAGGTGATCCTCTGGCCTCTGCCTCTTGATTAGCTGGGACTACAGGTGCATGCCATCATGCCCAGCTAATTATTTTTATCTTCATTTTTTGTATAGAACGGAGTCTCATTATGTTGCCCAAGCTAGTCTTGAAATCCTGGGCTCAAATGATCCTCCCACCTCAGCCTCCCAAGGTTCTGGGATTACAAGTGTGAGCCACCATGCTGGGCCAGGAATCATTTCCATAGTTTGGAAAACTCTCAGTTAACATTATACTAAATGGTGAAAAACTGAAAGTTTTTCCCCTAAGATAAGGAAGAAAACAAGGATGCCCACTTTTAACACTTCGGTGTAATAGTGGAATGTTCAATGTAATAGTGGAAGCTGTAGCCAGTGCAGTTAAATAAGAATAAGAAATAAAAAGCAATCAGATTGGAAAAGAAGTAAAACTGTCTTTATTCACAGATGACATGAATCTTATATGTAGAAAACCCTAAAGAATACACACACACAGAACTCTTAGAGCTAATAAGCAAATTCAGTAAAGTTGCAGGATGTGAAATCAACATAGAAAATACATTGCATTTCTGTATGTTAGCTATAAACACTCCAAAAAGGAACTTAAGAAAAACAATTGCATTTAAAATATTAATAGCATCAAAAAGAAAAAACATTTAAGAATAAATTTAACCAAAGAAACATAAGATTTATACACTGTAGACTATACAAAACATTGCTGAAAAAAAATAAAGAAGACATAAATAAATGGAAAGACATCTCATGTTTATGAACTAGATACTTATGATTGTTAAGATGATGGTACTACTCAAAATGATAATATAGATTAAATGCAAAATTTTTTCTTGGTCTTACAGTGGAATACTATTCAAGAGTAAAAAATGAATAACTTGGATTTATATATATCAAGAGTGATAAATCTCAGAAATATAAACACAGATACAGGTTACTAAGGATATTTAGAGAATGATACCACATTACAAAAACTGAAAATGGAGGGTGGTTAATGGGTGCAAAAATATAGTTAGATAATTAGGTAGAACGAACAATATTTGATAGCACAACAAAGTGACTATAATCAACAATAAGTTAGGGTATACTTTAAAATAACTAAAAGTAGGCTTGGAATATTCCTAACACAAAGAAATGATAAATGTCCGAGCTGATGGATACTCCAATTACCCTGATTTGATTAATTCACATTGTGTGCACTTATCGAAATATTACGTGTACCTTATAAAGATACATAAGCATTACGTACCCGTAATAACTAAAAAATTTTTAAAACACAATAAACTAAAGAAAGCATTAAATTTATGACCACATTTGTGGGAGGAAAATGTAAAAACTTACATGCAAATCATACAAAGTAACTCCAGGACAGTATTTACTTGAATCTTATGTAATTGTCATTCTCACAGGTTGAAAATGGTTGAACATTAGTGAGGGGGAGAGGAACGGATATTTAGCTGTATCTAGTTTATATCTTAGAAAAACAGAAGTTTCAAAGTACAAATGGCACAATGTTAACATCAGTTAGGCCTGGTTGTCTTTTTATATTTTCTATTCTTTCCTTAATGCTTAAAATAGTTCTTTTTTTATTTTTAAGTGAAAGGTAAAAGAAATGGCAACACCAAGCTTGGGCTACTCAAGAAAATTGAAGAGTGAAAAAAAAAAAAAAAAAAGAAATAGCTGAAATGAACAGAGAGAGTCTTTAGAATGGGTGATATTTGTTTCGTTTATATGCTTAGGGTAGAGATCCAGTGAGGAGTATGAAAGTGGAGAGATATATAGACAAAAAGTAATGTTTACAATTAAAACATATCGATAGTAAGAGGTAAGATCAATAAATATAGGAAAAAAGTAAGATATAAGAAAAAAGCAAGATCAGAGGTGGGTACCTTCGTGGTGACATTGATTGGAAAGAAAGAAGATGCTCCCCAAAGCAAACGTATTTTTAGCCATTTGGGCAGGAAGTTACGGCAGTTCCTGCCCGAAGGCCCCACTTTCTTTAGGTTAGGAGTCCTGCCTTCTTTCTTAGAGTGGGAAGAACGTGGTCGATGTTAGAAGCTTGCGGAGAGCGACGGCCTTCTGTGGCGAGAGGGGCGGAGGGAGCTGGCAGAAACCCACCTGGGGACTGGTAAAGGGGCCACCTTGCTGGAGGGCCCAGCCGAGGACGGTTGCAGAGGCCCACTTTGTGCTGTTAAAGCTTTGTTCCTTGAGGAGAAACTAATAATAACCATTGTAAAGCATAATTATATGCTAATTATAAAACATAGCATAAAACAGTGAAGACCAAGAAGTGTTTAGTGGTGGTTGACTTGGAATTTTTGGCTTATTTTGAGATGGATCTCAATACTTACTACATTTCTACTTATTTTTCAGAGATTTCCTTCAGAAAAGAAGAAAAAACTTGCTTCTAGAGAGTGATTTGAGTACTTTATAGTTTATTTTGGTCACTTGGTTGATGCTCATTTCAGTGGGAGGACAACTGATTAAATATGTAATATTTATCCTATCACGTGCAGAGAGAGGTCTCAGTGAAATAGTATCTCCTCTGAAAGGGCCCGAGTGAATCTGCTAGACCTTATTATATTAATTTTAAGTCTTTCAGTTTATTCATTAAACATCTGTGTTTCTATTTGAAGAGTAATCTTCATCTCTGTCCCAGATTCCAACTTAGGACTTTTCGTATTCATTCTTTTCCTACATATTTACCATTTCCAATGCTCTTATTTTTTAAATTAATCTTTTATTGAGATATAATTCACCCTTTACCGTATACACTTCAGTGGTTTTTAGGATATTCGCAGACTTGTGCAGCCATCACCACTGTCTAATTTCAGAACACTTGTACTCAAAGATCCAGGTTTCTTTCTCAGTTCATTCCCCTTCGGCTAAAGAATTTCCTTTATCATTTCTTATAATGCAGCTGGCAAAAAGAAATTTCTTATGGGATGACGTCTTTATTTTGCCTTCATTCTTGAAGGATATTTTCACTGAATGTAAAATTGCGAGTTGATAGTTTAGTGAGTTTAAGTATTTGTTCCCTTTTAAGGTATGTGTTATATTTCACTGGCTGTTTTCAAGATATTTTTGTTTGCGTGATGGCTTTGTGATATGGCAGTTGACCAGGCTGAGCTACATTTCCCTTTGCTGTGTACGAGGCTTTCGTGGGGGATTTGGAGGATGGTCGTGAAGCAGCAGGCGTTTCGCGGCCCGTGCATGTTGGTTATGGTAGCCCCTGCCATGGGCGTGAGGCAGTGGTCAGGACTGCCTCTGTTCCGCCTCCCCGGATCCACTGTTAGCCTTTCCTCCCACTGGCCGGGCTAGGTGTTTAGCTATATGACAGAGGTCCCCAGCTTTTGCGGGACGTCCACACCAGCAAGGTCAGAGACAGTAAGAACTGACATGGTTCAGTCTGTCCTTGTGGGCTCCAGCTTGTGCTTCTGGGTTCTGTTTTGTTTTTCTCTCCCCACTTTACATGTATCTTTCCTTCTCAACTTACTGTCCTGTGGACATGAGGCCCCAGCGGGAAACTCGAAGACAACAGCCTTCCCGAGACTGCATAACCAGCTCCCACAGGGATTTGATCAAATAAGTTCATGTCCCTGTAACCCCTTTACGCACACACGCACACACAGAGTTTTGCTTCTCTGATGGAAGCCCAGCAGACTTTGGTTTTCAGCCTTTGGACTATAAAATGTGTTCAGGTGAGATTTTTTTGGTCATTATTCTTCTTGGGGTTCTCTGCGCTTTTTGAATGGCCTTCATATCCTTTATTAACTTCGGAAAATTTTTAGCCATTATTTCTTGAAATGTGTTTTCTGCCTTATTGTCTGTCTCCTCTCCTTCTGTAATTCCAAGTACATGTAGACCTTTAGATACCGTCCCACAGCTCCCTGAAGTTCTGTTCATTTTTTTCACATTTTTTCTATGACACTCAGATCGGATAATCTCTACCGACATATCTTCAAGTTTACCGACTCTTATATATAATCTCCAATCAGCTGTAAACCCATACAGCGAATTTCTTATTTCAAATATATTTTTTTCATTTTACATTTTCCATTTGGACCTTTTATTAGTAGTTTTTGTTTCACTGCTGAGCTTTCTCACCTGTTCTACCCATTACGAACATGTTTTACTTTACATCACGGAGCATAGTTACAAAGCTGCTTTAAAATCCTTGTCCGCTAATTCCAACATCCCGCCATCCCAGCATCCGTGTGCATTGATGTCTTTTTCTGGTGTGTGGGCTCTTTTCCTTTTTTTTTTTTTTAAATTCTGAGTCATTTTGGAACGTAGCCTCGATATTGTGACTGATACGTTGTTGTGCCTCTGAATTCAGTTAAGTTACGGCAGAGAATATTAAATGTTTTTGTTTCAGCAGGCAAGTTATCATGGATGAACTCAAACTGCAAACTCTGTCTTCGCTCCAGTGGGTTAAAATTTCAGGTCAGTTTATTTAGACTCCACTAGGGGTTTGGAGTCTGCCCTGTGCACGCACAGTTCAGGAGTCAGCAGAGATTTGGGCAGACTTTAGATACGGAACTTAGAGCTCCCTGTCTTTGGCATTCTCTTTTCTGGTATTAAAACTGCTGTGCTTGTCCAAAATCTGTCCTCTGCTTCTTCACAGCAATAGGACTAGATTTCTAATTCAAATTTTTTTGCCCTCCGTAGCATAAAGCGGGGCCCACCTTCAGGCGAGAAGCCGTAAAAATGGGAAACACATGCAGTGCTGTTTCCTTATTCCTAGTGTGCACCTCCCCTCCAGTAGCCACCTGTTTTCAGGTGCTTCCCAGAGCCTTCGGATAGTTTTTCATATTTTTTCCAGAGTTTATGTGCAGGAGGGTTCAACAGAAGCTGCTTGGCTATCATCAAAAGCAAAACTTAGTGTTTTTTCTTAATTATGCATCGTTGCAACCTTTTCTTCATGTGACATAGTAATGTTTTCTATTCGTGCAAAGAAGTACCTCACAAATTCACATTTGTGCAATGTTCTGACAAGCTTGTGTAAGTGATAGAGCTTACATAAACCAGTAAATGTTATGGTTAGTTCAACACACAAGATAACTCAAGGCTGTTCCCTTTCTCCTTTGTCCCAGTTCTCAGTAACAAATTCAGACTGTTTCAGAGGATGTGTAATCGTCATCGCCTTTTGGTGGTGAGTAGGCAGCAGTGGCTGAAAGACCAAAGACCCTCCTATGAATATTTTCTGGTGTTTATTTAGCAGCTATTTAGTGCTTATCTACAGTCATGCACTGCCTAATGACATTTCAGTCAATGACAGACCACATGTATGATGGAGGTCCCATAAGGTTATAATACCATATTTCTATCATGCCTTTTCTATGTTTAGATATGTTTAGATACACAAACACCTACCATTGCATTACAGCTGCCTGCAGTACACACTACAGTAACTTGCTGTACAGGTTTGTAGCCTAGGAGCAATAGCCTAGGTGTGTGGCAGGCTCTGCCATCTAGGTTTGTGTAAGTCACTCTGTGATGTTCCACAACGGTGAAATCACCTTGCAGTACATTTCTCAGAATATGTCCCTGTTGTTAAGGGACACGTGACTGTACTTTGTATTAAGTATCTTGTAAAGATAACTAAGGTAAGGTCCCTACCTTCAAGGTGTTTACAGTTTAGTAGCTGAGACAGACAGATAAGCAGACCGTTTGCATTTCCATGTGACGGGTGCTGTGTTTCAGAGGTGGTAGGAATATTTCAAAGGACACCCAGGCTTTACGTGTAAAGGACTTGTTATAGAGCCTGCACTTAGGATTGGATTAAAACTAATTTGAATTTTATTCATATCGTGATGTGTAGGATGACTTTAGTATGAAAATTTAGGGCCTCAGTGTTTTCATTTTAAAACGAAGGGATTGGGCTAGATCTATAAGGTTCTTTTCGATGAAGATATTTTATCATTCAATTTAAAAACACATTGAAAAGAAGAAATTCTCAAAAACCTTTTTTCTTTTTAGGGAATAAAGTACTTCAGGTAAGTCCTATTTAACTGAGATTTCATCAGGTTAGCGGGAGGTGTTCCTTGTCACTACCACTTTGATGTTTAGCTGTGTGGCACGCGCCCGCAAGGGGAACCTCGCACATCCAGTTGGTTTACGAAAGGGGAGTGTGTGTGTGTGCGCGTGCATGTGCATGTGTGTTTAGAACCTCTTCTGCCCTCTTGCCATTCTTTTACCCTTTTTTGGAGCCAGAGCCCTCAAAACTTAGCTTGCAACTTGTGAGTCCTTCATAAAATTCCAGGTGGTTTCCAACATGGAATTAATCAGTACAGTGCCTGGGCATAGAAGCTCCCAGTAAATGCAGCTTCTTTTTTCCCAGTAGCTTCCTTGCCCGTCATAGAAACTGCTCTCTGCCCATCCGCCTCCAACTGAACTTCTACCTCTTCCACCTCAGCTTTCCTTTCCTTCCGCCGAAAACTATCCCCCACCCAGACGCTGCCTTTCACTGCATCCTCTTTAGGGTCTGTTGTGCTGTCTGGCTGTGACTGTCAGTGCTACAACTTGGGCAGAAGGAGATAGGTTCTTGGTCATCTTCACAGAAACATAATATGAATTTCTCTAAAAAATAATCCCATAAATACTTTTTGGAAGGTTTAATATTATTAGTTTTTTTTTTTTTAGAGAGGGGATCTCACTACGTTGCCCCCCAGGCTGGTCTCAAACTCTTGGGCTCAAGTGATCCTCCTGCCTCAGCCTCCCAAAGCTCTGGGATTACTGGTGTGAGCCACCATGCCCGGACTAATATTATTAATGTTGCATTTTTCTCCCTTTATTTTAGGTTTAATAGACCCTAATGTTACTGCCTGGGAGCTTGCCTATATTATACAGTGGTTTTGGGTTTTGGTCTTTTTTCTTTTTGGTCTATTGAAATAGGTCCCACATTTTCTTCAATTTGCATGCAGGCTTTTGTAACAAAACTGGCTTATATGTTGGAAATTGTCTGTGTGGAATTTAGATACTCATTCAGCTTTCGCTCGTGTTCTTAAACATTTCTAATCAGAAATCGTGATTAATGGCTGCCACACTGCTGATGCTGGACGGTGCATATGAAATCAGCTAAAGGAGAAAGATTAGATTGTTTCATCAGGTTCTTCCTTAGTGAAGTCCTGAAAGTTATAATGTATGCAGCTTGTCCATAAACACTACCGTAGAAGCAAATTCTTTTTATTACCCTCTTCTGCCTTTCAAAAAGGCCCCCAGTGTTTCACTAATGAGAGTCCTTTCACTTTTATAAGTGAATCCTCTCCAAATATAATGAGGTCTTCAAATAATGCAATATACCTATGGATGTTTGTGAATAGCATCACCTGTCCACAGACCTACAGCCAGTGGAATGACTGGTGCTTGTGAAGTTCTTTTTAAATGAGAAAAATGTATCAACAAAAAATGAGTTCAAATTTCTGGGGATTACTTGTAAACCAGTGCAAATCACCCATATCATGTGTTAACAAGCCCTTCAAAATTCCTGCAGGGAAAGCAGATGTACTAATTAAACATTTAATGTTTGTTATAGCTAAAATATTCATATTTG